>JARFJB010001837.1:0-37500 GCA_036346205.1 Vesta saturnalis
ATCAGCCTTCAACAAAGTGACAAGTAAGAATTATAATTGTATAAATAAATGAAACTTGTTTGTGTTTGATTTTTCCTTAAATTTATATAGGAATATCAATACTGCTTGATAAAGAGATTTCTGTGTATTAGTTACTAAGAATGATAAAAATATTAAGTATAATAAAAGGATTATTTTTGATATAATACTGCAAGCAAAGCATTCATGTATTTGCCGAGTTTTGGTTAATTAAATAAGTATAATGTTTGATTTGTTTTTATTAATTATTACGAATATTAAAATCTCATACAAATGCTGAATATATAAATATGGAAGGAAGTACATTCAATAGAGTTACGATTTATATGTAATTAAGAAAATCAAATTGAGTATAATTTTGGATCAATGGTAACAGTAATCATTTCTTTTAATAATGGAGCTAGCTGGCGCATCTCTACAAGACAGGAATTTGCTGAAACAAATGTTAAGGTTTATTCACTCAAACTGTAAACAAATAGCAAGCAACATAAAATTAAACTATTGAATGATATCTTTACAAATGGAACAACCCAGACTAACTTCAAAGGTAATCATTTCACATTTGCACAAGAACAATATAAATTTTGATTAAAGGATTTTGAAATTATTAAAAATTGCAAAAGAACCTATGTTATATTCTTTGTAGCGAGGGAAACATGCAAAGGAAATAAGCCAAATATGTTTAACCCGTTACAAAAGCAAGAAAAAAATCACTAATAACGAACAAAAATTCTATATCTTAACTACAACTTTTCGACTGTCAGATATCTTCATAAAAAAAAACTACTTGTACTGATGCTCCAGCCTACTGTACATGTGTCAGTGCATATGCTGGCACGTGGGTTACGGTTTTGGTTTGGTTTTGCGTTTACGTTTGCATCCGCCTTGATATCGGCGTCCGCCTCTCCGTCTGCGTCTACGACCGCGTCTGCGTCCGTGTCCGCGTCCAAGTCTCCGTCTGTGTCTGTGTCTGCATCTGCGAATGCTTCGGTGTCTGGGTATGCTTCAATTCCGTGTTTTTATCCGTGTACTTGTACGGGAATTTTTAAAAAACTATAACTACAGAAAAAGGTGGAGGTTTTTTAAAGACTTTAAATTTACATAACTTCGCTTTAAACAAATTGCGTAAGGTAATGAATAAGCTCTAAAAAATGTACTTCGTAACGGAGACTTCTGAAGCACGTTTTATGGATATGTCGTCTGCGTTTACGTCCGTGTCTGCGTCTGCGTGTGCAACTGAGCATGCATCTGCATCTGCGTCAGTAAGTGAAATCTAATCTAAACGGGAAGGGACGTTACGTGGAGTTACCGGACAAAACTTCAGTCAGGCGCAGTAAAAAGGGAAAAATTATACGGGCGGGATTTGTATTTCTCTCTAACACGTTTATGTGACCTGTACGCGTGACGATCAACATGTAAAATTACTTTTACCTCACGGATATCTGTGTGTTTTTCTGTGCCATTCAGTGGTTACAAGAAAGTAAATATTAAAATGGTTGTTAATTGTGTTTCATATGGATGTACAAACGTTTATTAAAAGAAGCCAAACGTTCAGTTTTACGCGTAAGTTGTAAAGAAGTGTTGGTTTTTGTTTCATACTTACACATTTGCATTAATTATAATTAATTTTATTAGAATTATAGATTACAAGTAGATGTTATAGCCAACATTTTAAACAAAATCATTACCAAGTAAGATCTGGTGCTTCAACCAGGTTGCTAAAGATAGTGCCCAGTATGTTTAATTTTTCAAAATATTTACAAAAACCAAACGAAAGTCGGAAAGTTTTAACCTATAATAACGAAAATGAAATGGATGTGATATTTCAGGCACAGGCTAATACACTTAACTACCTAGGGACATATTAAGATTGTATTATGATTGTTTTAGGAAGTAGAAAATAAAGAAATTCCACAACTGCAAAAACATGATGAAACTCAAACTCACAGTTCTCTCGATGCACAAGCAATCTCTTGCGTCGTAAAATAAGAACGATGTAGCAAGAGGTGCGTAGGAGAGGTAAAAAATTCATTTCATGAAACAGTTAATAGGAAAACCGAAAAAAAATCAATGTATTGCAGAAAGAAATATCTTTAGTAGATACAAATTTTAGAAAGTTAGTGCCAAATTCAGCCAAACACAGATTTTCTGCACGCTTGAATCAATTTCGGCCCACACACCCAGTTGCAATTATTGAAGAGTATTGTAAATGAATACTGAAAGTGAAGACGTTAATTTCAAAAACATCGAAAGTTTTTCTACGTCAGAGTCCCCTCCTCTCTTTTCGCCAATCCCGACCTGAAGACCCCTACACAGAAGCCGTCTTCGCTTTCCGCGGATCCTATAGTAAGCCAAGAAACGCGCTACCGGGTTCTACTTGTACCATTTGTGCGACTTGTACCACTCGTACTACTTGTACGCTATTCTGTTTCTCATTAATGCGACATCACCACCTGGACACCATCTACATATAACGGGGCGTATAGCTGCTGAAACCTGAGGCTGAATACACGTAAGTCAAAACACATAAAATTACACATACGCTGATGACTGATGCCACGTCGTGTTAAACACCCGACGCAATCGTTCATTTACTCCGTTGAATAGAAAGGTACTCGCCTAAATTCTGTCAACCCCAGGGAGATCATTTAAACAGCGCAATGGGTATTTGCCCAGATCACTGTAAATGATATTCCACCTACACACAGTACATAGACTCACACAGATACGTCTACACTAGACAAATAATTAAAGTGCAGGAAGCAGTAGATTGGCAGCAACCAGACGCCGGTAGGTAGATCCGGTCACCTAGTTTCTTAAAGAACGTCGTGAAAATACGTGAGTAATACGTTTTAATTAGAATACGTAAATAATTGCTGTCATAACCGGTCACCCATCGTGAGAGATCCAGTAGATAAGATACAGTTACTTCCGTCCAATGGGCCCAAACACTTAGTAAACCGACCAATGTTATCTCATTAAGAGACAGATCAACAATTAGAATAGATCCATCACCGTAGCTACTAATCTCGTGTAAATAATAAGAATAGACCGCTTTAAGTAATTAGAATAGATCCACCACTGTAGTCACTAATCTTTGTAAATAATAAGATTAGTCCGCTTTAAATTATACACAAAATAGAAATAAGACTGTAAAAGCGTTGCTTTTAGTAAAAAGCAAATCGTAATTTAGTTAAAATATAAATTCTATATTGGATACAATTTCAACGAATTATTTAAGGTAAATAGAGTAAATCTTAAGGCACCCTAATTAATAACCTCGTGTAAATAATTACTGGGAATTCGTGAACCCGGTACACATTTATTTAGTCCATTTAAATAAATACTTTTCAATAAAATAAAACCGTGAAAGCTTTTATTTTATAACGGCAAACTAAAACTGGCATTTTTCGTTCACATACATAAACCAGTCTCTTTAACATATCGATTAGTTTAAAAGGGCTTCACATGTATACGGACTAACGAGCCGGGCTACCTTATTACCCTGCACCTGCGGTCCAGTATTCAATAACGGCATAACAATATTTCCTGCTTCCCGTAGCCCATGTAAAGGACAGGACCGGCTTCAAAATATTTATTTATTTCTTTTGATAACTTATTGTAACTAAGATTAAAATAGGACGTAAACTTGGTCATTTGCAAGTATAACCGCCATTATTAACCACATTTTCACAGCAAATTTAGAGGAAAGAGTAAAGGGTAGACCACGGCCGATAGGATCACCTGAAGAAGGACGAGACTACCTAATTCCTCTCCAGCCGAGAATAACGTTTTAATTTATTTCATTTCTGTACGTATGTTACCGTTGCTAGTTAAGTGTGAATATTTAGTATTGTAATAAATAAGACAATATACGTTTAAACCGTTATAAGTCTATGGTTCAGTGTGGGCTAACCTAATAGAGTGATCAACCCGATATATACGAACCACCCCCTTCTTGCAGAAGCAAGAACCGATTGAGATAGTTCCGAGGCAAAATAAAGTAAATTCAATTTCATACAACGAAAAGGGCGTTACAATGTGCCGCGAACATCGCGGTATATATCATACTGAGTAAGAGCGAGACAGAAGTCCCTTTGATCGGCGGATTGCATACCTTTTTCGTTTGACGCACCTGTGTAACATTGCGCATCCTTTCCAGTTTACATTAGAGTTCACTGGCGTCAGTGTCTGACTTTTGGATCGTGTACGTGTTTGTATCCTTCTCCGTGTCTGTTCGTGCCTGTGTCTGCGTTTGCGTCTGGGCCTGCCCATGTGCGCCTGCGTGCGATTACGCTTGTGCCTGTGTGTTTGCTTGTGATGTGCAAGTGCGTGTGTGTACTTATGCGTGTGTATGTGTACGTATCCGTGTGTCGGTAACTACATCAACTATTCCATTCCAGCCATAACAAACTTATTGTCAATTTTCGAAAAACTATAACTTTGTAGCAAAAAGTATAAAATTTCAAACTTATACGTTTCCATTATACAAATTGCGTAAGGTAATACATAAGCCCCGAAAAATGTAGTTCATAAAAAATGTCTTTAGTATCTTTTGTGAATATGTCGTACACTATGAAAAAGATAATACAACTACAAAGAAGTTTATTTTATAAAAGTACTGGATTTTTTATTAAGAGCGACGTATCTTGATTTTTCAGTAAAAAGATTTGTGGGTTAGTTATGGAAATGATTTTTATTTCAAATGAAAGTACAATCAATGCCATTATTTATGAAATACGACATCGTTCAAATGTCCGCCGCGGAAGCGCTGGCACGAATGAATACGCTGGACCCAATTTTCCATGAGTCGAGCACACAAATCAGCCGAAATACCAGAAGTTTCGCGTTCGATGTTGGCCTGCAGCTCTTCTAACGTTGCTGGCTTGTTGGTATAGACCAGTGATTTAATGTCACCTCAAAGAAAAAAGTGTAAAATGGTTAAATCGCAAGAACGAGGCGGTCATTCGTAAGCACCGTTGCGTGAGATAACTCGCTCTCCGAACTTGGCCTTCAATAATTCCATTGTGTCGTACGCTGTATGGGACGTTGCGGCGTCTTGTTGCAACCACAAATCGTCCAAGTTTGTAGCGTCGAGTTGGCCCCAAAAATATTCCAATATCATGACCCTGTAGCGATCGCCGTTGACGGTTGTTGGCCCCCCGTTTTTATCAAAAATTAGAAATGGACTGATGACGCCGCGGGCATGAAAACTGCACCAAACAGTTAATTTTTTCGGCTGCTCACTCGTCCAAATGCGACAATTTTGCTTGTTGACAAAACCATCGAGCCAGAAATGAGCTTCATCCGAAAAGATAATTTTCTTGTGAAAGCCGTCGTCAGCTTGCATCTGGTCCAGAGCCCAATTAGCGAATGTACCACGCTTAAAATGGTCGGTTGGCTTCAATTCTTGAGTCAACGCAGCTTATAGGGGCGGAGAGCCAAATTTTTCCGTAAAATTCGCCACAAACTGGTTACACTGATGTCCAACGCCTGTGATCGGCGTGGAATCGACATCCTTGAATGCTCAGGCACACTCTCTCGAACGGCCACGATATTTTCTTTACTTCGAGAATTACGTCGTCGCACAGGCGCTGGGTCATTATGCAATGCATAAGTTGTTCCGAATTATTGCGCCCAACGTTCAATAGTCCGTCCTGTTGGACGATTTTGTCGATCGAAAATTGGCGTAAACACACGCAACGTAGCCGCGATAGAACGTGAAGTTTGATAAAAAAGTTGAATAATTTGCAAACGTTGTTGAAGCTTGTATCTCTTCATTATTAAATGACATAAATGTGAAACAATTGCGAAGCCAATTTCACTCCTATTCCAGAAATGTTAAAAACAAAATGTGTCGTTCTTAATGAAAAACCCCATACTTCTTAGGGTAATAAATAAACCCTAGAAGCTCTTGAAAAATGTAAAAATGTCTTCTACACACTATTTATGAATATTGCAAACTGTCAATTAAGAGCAAAAAAAGTAAAGATGTTTCTTAAAGGGGTCGTGAGTAAAGCGCAAAAGTGTGTGCCAGAAATATTCGATAACGCACCTTTCGTGATGTTGAAAACTGTCAAATTTGGAATACAAGGCGTGAAGACCTTTTTTAAAAATAACTCAAACTATTTTACATGGTCTCTAACAACGGCTTTAACTAATTAGTTTTTCTAACCAAACAATTTGTTCAAGTATAGTAAAAAAAAGCTTCAAACATTCATTGCAAGCATACAAAAATCACAGCTTACCTTCATTACTTTAACATTGATTATTATGTGAATGCGTTAGGAAAGAATATTAAACTTTGCAGATTTTACATAAGCGGGAATGTGGATAAATTAAAAATACACGTTATGGCATTGTAATGTTCGTCAAATATTCATTTCGTTCTAGAGGCATAAAAGAAAAAACCAAAAAAAAAAAGAAAAAAACTTTAAAAAAACCCCGGGACACCCAAAACCCGGAAAGGAAAAAACCCAAACCCCAAAAACCCAAAAAACCCCCCCAAAAACCAAAAAAAAAAACCCAAAAAAAACAACCAAAAACCCAACCCCAAAAGAAGAAAAAACCCAGAAAAGGAAACAAAGGAAACACCAAGGCCCAAAAAGAACAAAAACAAGAAGCACGAATCTAAACAACTCCAACAAAACAAACAAAAAAATAACCCCAAAACACAAAAAAACCAACCCGGCCAAACAAAAGCAAAACAAAACCAACCCCACAACGCCAGCAAACGACAGAAAAGGAAAACCAAGCACAAGACAAAAAACAAAAATGACAAACTCCACCACAACTCATTTAAAATAAACGAAACGACAACACACCACACGAAACGGCACGCACACAAAACGCAACGACACAGAAACGCAGTTCACAGATGCAAGCAACGCCATCGGCACACCTCGACACGATCCACACGTACAAGCCTCCATCGAAACAACCTTTTACAAGCGAACACGGATGTCTGAGGTATGTAATGTACATAGTGTTTCCTGACACAACGATCGCAAGATCTGAAGCATTCAATGAAACATTTCAACTAATCTACATGATCTAAATTAAACACCATAATTCTTGATACAATAATTGTACAATAATATATCCTACAAGCAATACATTACAATCAAAATTTAAAGAAACTAAAAAATTCAAATCGATACGCACAGATCTGTCCATCAAGCAACGCATATTACACAACTGATGCAAAATGAACGAAAAAATGTACCATGTTGCCAGAAATGAATAGTCAAACGAGATCGAGTACTCACAGACCGTTTCAACAGTTGTAGTAAATTCAGGTTTTATAAATATAAATTAATTTTGAATACATGATACTTTCGTATACGTTATCATTTGAATGATAAATAACTATTTTTTATTACATAGTTTTGGTATTAAATTAATTATTGATAATATTTTTAATATTTGAAATAGCTGATTTAAAATAAAGCAAGTATAAAATATAGAATGATGTACTTAAAATACAGTCTTAAAAATAAAATGATAATAACGATAATTATTCAACAAAGGTTTGAATTGATAATAAATTGCATGTATTATTGATCGCGAACTGCTATAATACGATGTCCACCATGATAAATTTGATTAAATCAAAATGCGTTATTAAGTTATGACCTACAACTCGCTTATAGAAGTGAATTAATCTAATATATATTCGTACTTTAGCAAATTTATGTTTTAATAGTTTTAAAGATCGTTTGCACAAAATAGTTTTTAGTATTTGTCAGTATATCAATTCGCTGAATTAATTGACGTAATTTATAACTATCAATTTAAAGTTATTATAGTAAAAGATTTATCACAATATATTATTAGATAATGGTATATATCACTATTGCATGGTTGTCTAATTATTCAGAAATTAATGTATCACCAATATGATAATTTTGATGGACGGAATTGTTGACAAGCTTTATCATATCAAAATTTAAATTGATCAACATTTAATGTTCATGATATGAAATAATATTTTAACCCAAAATTAACTATTTCAATATTACAATTTATTCATATTTCATTAACCTGAATTACAATTTAAACAAATATGATTGTCTAATGTAGATATAAATATAATAAACTGTATTATTGATTAATTAATTACTTAAAATGAATATCTAAATGTTCATTAATGTATTAATTTCAAAGAATAACTCTATGAGTAATTATTCGAGTTATCGTTTTAGTAGAATGACTTTTCTATTTATAATAAGGTAATTCATGGAATTGAGATCTTCAGAGTCTCTGCCATTATTAATCTATCATATGGATTATTCAGTTGAACGGAATTTTTGATAAAGCTTAAAGATCCATCTTCGAAATTATATCGTAGGAACTGTGGTAATCAGTTATTTTGAGTCTCACAATTACAATATTGAGTGCTAAATTAATCAATGTCTGAATATTCTCTAAATTCCAAATTTTACGTTCTCAATCCTAGTTCCGTATGAGATTTTCTAAAATGCGAATTTAGTTACATACTAGAAATCCTAAAGCATACTGTCAAAATCTTCTTGGATCTAATCACTACATGCATATTGTACAAATTGTCCTATAAATCGCCCTTGAGTTTGACTTGTATATATACGATTGTATAGTATCGTGGTTCATAATAGTCTTTTAATGATGTGTATAAAACGACAAAGTATCATTGTACCTATGTATTAAATTTATAAATTACTAGCTAGATATGATTAATTGTCCATCTGGATTATTGTCATTGACAATACTTAATTTTATAAATAAGTAATTTCTACGAAAATTGCTAATTTGACAGAAATTCAACTTATAAGGTACATTGTCTTTAAAATAATTTAGTTTTTTATTATCATTTTAAACAAATCAACGTTCTAATCATTTAAACTAAATTGGCGAAATAAATACAAACTTAGATTAGATTTTATTTTCCATCATATACTTGAAACGGAATATTAATTTGCTTACATTATCAGTCATGTGAAATATTGATATTACAGACTTTTTTTAGCATACAGTTTCAAACTAGAATGTATCACTAACATACAAAAGCAAAGCAAACACTTAACAAAAATCAACTTTAAAACTTCAATACAGATATACACAAACTGACACAGCATTTAACTTATGCACATGTATGCCTTTAACAGTCACATTCTAAACAGAATACGAGAAAAACTATTCAAACAGAACGAATACGATCACAACACAGTTGTGAAACAAAACAAACGACTATTCTTGTAAAAGTTGTACTGTTGAAATTCATAAAGTACTAATTAAATTGCAATTATCCACTAATTGACATGTGATCACAGTTCAATGCTATTTGCAGATTAACCATTTATCATTTGAAACATGTTACGATTTATATTCTCATTTAACGATACCCATATAAAGGAATGTCAAAATCGTCCAGATACGTCTAACTTTCTTAAGATGCCTACACTTATCTCCAACGGACCTCAGAAATAATTTCCAATGATACCACATTATTAAGCTTAAGCTCGCGACAGCTTTAAAAATCAATGCACTGTTACCCAAAGTGTTACGTAAAATTATAACGCAGTACCATGCGATAAACCCACAGACTGCAATCGATATGATGCACTTTATTCGCATCTTTAAATCACTACATAAGTACCCCAACGGAATGCAGTAAACCACATGACGAATCATTCTAAGATCTAATTTGAGCAAGAGTCCGGATAATACTTGTCAAACTTTTGTATTCGTTCTGTCTTTCCAAGACAGCATCCTTTAATGGAACAGAAAATAAACATTTATTACCATTGTAAACGACATAAACACAACTGTATATTACTACTACACAGCATGCAAAACAAAACAAATATCGACAGGAGTAGTTTGAAAACTGGTATGTCGTCCTTAAAGAACGCAATCAACATGCAATAATACCCATTCATTTATGGTGGTGCAATCTGTTGCATATTTACCTTTCACTCATATACAAGTAAGCATAAAAGGTTATGCAATCGACTCTTTACTAAATCGACTCTATTAGACATTATATAGTTTTTGGCCAAGTTTCGCCAAGATTAGCCATCACGTGTGATGTTGGTAGTTTGTTGTTGTCAGTGTCTAGTTGACTGTGTGATTGTGTCTTGTTCTGCATGTCTGCTGATGATCTGTGTGTCTTGTTTTTGCTGTGTGGTGATGGTTGAGCGATGTAGCGAGTGTGCAGTGTGTGCGCGTGTAGTATGTGCGTGTGTGCGTGTGTAAGGTATCAATGTGTGTACTGTCTAGTGTTCTGTAGATGTAGTTAGTATCCATGGTTACTCAGAAGAATAAATTCCTACGTACTTAGATCTAAAGATATCTAGATATAGACCCTAAACACATCGATTAATTATATTCTATGCAATATTTTGATATAGCGCGTTATTTAGCGGCAAAAGCTTCTTAATGTATAATTTAAGTGTTCAAATGTGTTCATTATCTGAATAACGATTAATTTTGTAAGAAAAAGTGTAGACGTATCTTTTAAAGAAAATTTTACATAAATGTTCTTTACAGTGTTTTTTAATGTTAAACCAAATATATTAAAATTAAATAAATATGATTGGAAATGCTGAAGCTGTATTATCTATATTTCTATAGAACCGGGCAGCTTTGGAATGCTCTTACGTTGCCATGTATTTATGCCTATTAATTTCTATCTGGTGTGAAGTTTTAAACGTCATTCTGACATCGATTATTGTTTTTGTTTTTACAAGATTGCCTGGTTTCGTTATGAAAGTATAAAAGGAGGCTGCATAGTTATCCTAAAAAAATAGAAATTAAAATTATTTCATTTCTTTTAATTTAAGTTAGCATCTAAATGTCCATTAACCTCTGTCCGCCTTGAAATTTTGAAACGTCTGTTTGACATACATTGATTGTTTTACGTTTACAATAGTTGCCTATTTTCGTAATGAAAGCTGTCTTATGAACGAGGTTGCTTAAATATCCTTAAAAATGGTAACATTATTTTATTTCTATTAGAATAACAACATTCAAGTAAATTTAATTTTGCACATTTTACATTAGAAACGCGTATGTGAATTTTTAATTTAATAATGATTCACATTTGTAGTTGTAATACGTCAATAACTGAAGCTAGTAAATACATTGACATTTAACAAAAAATACATAACTATAAAAATATAGTCCTCTCAATTAATAACATTTTTCAAAATGGTTTATTAAACCTTCTTTGAATTTTATCAATAATTTCAATTATTCCTTAATTATTCTGAACATCCCAAATAAATTTATTTGCTTTATAGAGTATCTCGAAAACTTTAACTATACAGTGTATCCTTTTATGGATAATTCCATGTTATCAAGTTTTCATGTCAAGATTTTTTAAGGTATTCAGTAAACCTTAAAAGTTACTTTCAGAAGATAATAATTTTCAAGTTTCTTGACCGATAATAAACAAACCTGTTCATACTAGGAAGCACCTGAAACGTTACCTTGGGAATATCTCAAAACTATAAACTTTAGAGCAAATAGCATAGAAACCTTTTTAACGATAATTTAGCAATTTTCAAGTTATTTTAATTAATTACAATATACTCATATGCCTAGCACGTGCATGTCTAATAAATAGTGATCAACAAACAAACCTTTCGTTTTCAGTACTTAACAATTAGAAAAAGCATTCTTCGAGAAATCAATTGATTTAAATCATTATTAAACGTTTTAAAAGGAATTTGACGACATCTTGTTTGATGTTTGAGTGCAATATATGACGCATTTACATGAAGCATAAGATAAGTTGAGTTTTCTATAATTTATAAATGTTGGCTCGGCAATTGCTGCTGTTAGTAGTGAATTTGTTCTTTATTATAGTAGTTAACGATCAAAATTCGTTTCATGATAAAGCTTGAAATCATCAACTTGAACAAAACGACTGCAGTTTGTAATAATCATTGAAATACTTTTTAAAGAATTTCTTTCGACTTTTAATTATTGAAATGAACACTTACCATTTTAGATGGTTACATATATTGATTAACTAAATCCAGTATTTCGTTCACTACCGTTTAATTAACTTTTAAGTAGATTTTAATATTGTTAATACAATACAGATCTCAATTAAGTATTGCAAACCTTTAGCTTGAAGTGAATAACGCAACCGTTTAACTAAAACTGAATTAGTCCGACAACGTTTTGCTTTGAAACTCGAAACAGAGGCTTTACCCACTTATATGTATTTCACAGAAAATGATTTTTGTATAAATTATATGTAAATTACAGTACAATAAATATCACGACATCATTACCATATAGTAATAAACTATACCATTATACATCCACATACTTTGCGTGAATATAGGTACTACCCTTAATAACACAAATTAAGATTGATAATTGTTTGAATAAGAAACTTTAGTAAGTTTCTATAAAGTGCAACAAACTAATGAGGGAGCTGCCCTTCTTCCTTAATGAATGATCATGCGAGAAACTATTTTGTATATTAATAAGCGTCTTATTGATTATTCTAATTGCATTTTACGTCTGAAAAGACCCAACTTAACATTTCACTAGAAAATAGTTAAAATCAATGTTTTGCTCAGATCAAGATTCATAGTAAACAAGTATTGAATGAAATATTATTACTACTACTTTCAAGTGATTTGCCATATAAATTTAAATAAATGAAAACTGAATGTACTAATAAAAATAGAATTTGATTCATGATCACTGTGCGATATTTTCGTTAAGTATTTTGCGGAAATTCGGTCTTAAGCATATTTTTAGATCTGAGATTAAGAATTAATGTAAACTTAAGCTTGTTCTTGTATTAAATGTGCGTCACTAAATTTAGAAATTCTTTCAATATAATCGTTACGTCTCGAATAACTAAATATTTAGAATTGTTTTCATGTTATAATCATAATTTAATTAAAAATGTAAATTTTTATTTCCGTCCAATATTACGCGCTCCATTGACGTAAATCGTCTATTGGTAAATATGGTGGTTAGTTAACTTTCAATTGGTTTCACTGCGTGAACAAAGTATGGTTAAATATAAAATATGATCTGATCGATTATTAATTTTGTATCACGATTTGAATGTTACTAATATGCCTATTTTTTACTCAACGTTTAGACTGTATTTAACAAATATCATCTTTTTACAAATCTGTTGATAATGTAAAGTATAAATAGTACAGTATAGAATTAACAATTAAAATACATATAATCTGGTTTTATTTATCACATCAAAAAATAAAATGGCTTATATTTCACAGAAAACTCAAAACGTTTCATCCCAGATGTCCAAGTTAATGCTCCATATGGTGAACCCCTTGTGATACGATCTAGATTTCTAAGCCTGTCATTATTAGCTCTTTGCCATACTTTGTTAAGAGTGTCTTGGTTGGTTGTTTCGATGGCTCTGGTAATCCGTTGTTGGATCTTCCGGTATGCTTTCTGGTAATGGTGGTGTATAAACGTCATCGCTGATGTATCCTGACATTAGAAAAAAAAACAGGGGAATGATGTCCGGAGATCATTGAAGGTCAGTTTCAAGAGTGTACCATCATTTGGACTAGCACGTCCGATCCATCTCTCAGGCAGTCGATTTCGTAAGTTCAGCTCCTAACATCCAAGTGGTAATGTGGAGTGTGCTGCCGTCTAATTGCAGATATGAAGTTGGGGATCTTTGTCCTAATTGCGATAGAAGTTATTCCGTTTCTAGTTCATGCCCAAGAAAATTATTCCATTTATTATTTGTCCAACAGTTTGTTGTAAGTGACAGCACAAAATACATTAACTTTCGGAAAATCGTGCAAGTGCTCGGTGTAGGTGTGTAGGTTCTCAGAGCTCCATATTTTGACATTACGTCTGTTCACTTTACCACACAAGTGGAATGTGGCTTCATCACTCAGGACTAAATATTTTACAAAGTTTTCGCTTTCCATCAAGACCTGCATGTTCTCACAAAAAGAAAGTCTTAGAACTTTACTACTTGAACAAGCTGAAGTTTCTAAGGCTTGAAATGTATACGTTTACGTAAAATTTTCCAAACTGTTGGTTGTGGTATACCAAGTTCTCTCCTGCATTAATGCTGCCTAATAAACAGCTGATACGTTCCCACACCAATGTAAACAAAACTTTATGAGTTTTTCTTTCCCGTGTTACCAACTGATATGGTCTTAAAACAGATTAATTCAGTAATGTTCATAATTGAAATCGGGAAACCCTGTACAGGTCGTAGGTTCACATCCTACTCGAGGTAATCTTTTTATTAATGTATTTCATAAAATTAATAATAATTTTTAATTACATTTTACTTTTGAGCGTATTCGTTCATAACAAAACTTATAATAGAATCATATTAATAGTTTTTATTTATTTTATTTATAGAATTATGTTTGTTTAATTGATTTAAATTAAAGATTAGTCTAATGAGGTATTTCTTGAATGGAGGGTGTCTGGTACAAACCTATTGTTATTTTCTTATAAAATATGGAAAGATGCCAGAACTAGAATCAATTGAAGAAAGTTCAGTTTAAAAAAAACTAAAATAAAAAATTTGTTGAGGAGTTAACGATCAATTAATTTTGAAAACATACTGAGTTTCTTGAAGACTGCATAGTATATGAATGTCACTTAAAGCCTATATAGAATATATTATACTACGACCCGAAATAGTTATTGTTTTAATTCAATAAATGGTTTCTGCTCAAGAATTTTCTGGAAAAGTTCTGCAATGAAAGAAAATGTTATAGAGTGCAGGTAGTAATGCTGTTTTAAAACCATAAACATATTTCTGTCCTTTCGAAAGTAACATTTTAGGTGTGAAATACGTAGAATAAGACAATATTTACGACTTACCTTCAGGTAAAACTCGACCATGTTCCAATTTAAAACTGTTAATAAATTACGAAATTTTAAACGACGGCTAAATGCCTGCCATGCAAGAAAGCAGTGATAGCTTGTGATTTAAAGGGTAGGTGAACCAGGTTTGGTAGTACCCAAAAAGTATGCGAGAGATTGGTGCGCCGTTGGAACTTTGTTACAACAATAAGTTTAAATCTGCGTTTTTCAAAATTTTTCATAGCGCGGCCCCTTTAGCGTAGAAAAAAATTATGCGGCCCCTTTATCTTTCTCGTTTTATAGTATCTGAAATAGATATGTCTTTATATGGACTGCACCGCAAAAGGCTTCCTTGGAAAAGTCATATTATATTACAGTTAAGCCAACCAAACAAGTCTGTTGAGAAGGCATGGTTTTAGTGTCGAAGTATTTTAGAAGTGCTCGCAGTGTAATAATAAAAATAATAACAGTAATAATAATAATAATAGTAATAATAATAATAATAATAATAATAATAATAATAATAATAATTATAATCTTCTATCCAAATGTAAGCGCTATTTAAATATATTAAGACTCCTATCTAACATCAATTGGGGCAGCGAAAGGAAAGTTTTATTAACTATGTATAGGACCTTGATATTATCACGTCTAGACTACAGTGCCATAATATATCGAGGGGCACGTAGATATTTGCTAAATAAGCTTGAATCAGTGCATTATCAAGGTTTAAAGTTAGCAATTGGGGCTTTCGAACAAGTCCAAGGGGTCTGTATTGTGTGAAGCAGGTTTCGAGCCACTTCGTTTGAGGTATGAACGTCTTCCTTATGTCTTACGGAGCTCGTATTCAAACCCAGACCACATCACCCTCTGTATGAGTTTTTAGTTATACATTCAGAAGACCAAATGATTTTCTGAACGTCTAACCATTACCATAACCAGCGACAGTTAAGATATAAGGATATTTTAACGTAAATATCAAAATTGAAGACACCTAATCACGTTCTACACTGCGTAAATGAACACACCCTTGGGCAAAGATGCAGAACGTACTAAATAGAAGACCTTGTCCAGAACACCAAATGCCTAACACCCACCCATCGTGTATATAAACGAAGATTTCCTGACGATACAAGATTACTATAACAACTACCAGTTTATTTATACCGATGGATTCAAAAACTGGTGACAGAGTGGGCTGTGCATTTTCGATGGAAACTATACATACAGTTTAACCCTATCGCAAGAATAACAGTATATACACGGCTGAATTACTGTGCGATTAAATACAAGCTGCTTCTGTACTGCAAAGACGTCTGCAAACCACAGAAATTTTGTCATTATGTACCGATTCCAGAAGCAGCATATGGGGCTATCAGGCTTAACACAAAACAAGATTGACCTGGGTAAATATTATTTTATCGTTGATCACCACACTCCAATCTTGAAGGAGTCAGTGTAATAATAATGTGGGTACCAAGCCATATGGGAATTATTGGGAACGAAAAGGCATGTTTACGATGGCTGCTCAGCTTTCTGAGCTGCTCAAGATAAAACAATCGTATGAAGTACCAATGCGCTTATGTGACCTAGAAGCATTTTATACTTAAAACACATTTATGAAGAGTGGCGAAGACAATGGCATGAAATCGACTAGCGACCTAAGGGAGGTAGAACCGGACGTTTATGTAGAAAACATTACTCACGGTGGTTAAATCGTAGAGAGCAAGTCATCATTACACGTTTTACGGATTGGACATTGCCGAAAAACCTCTAACTACTTAATTTCACCTCGTGCTCGAAGGTAAACACAGCCAAAGCTGCTTTTCAAACATGCAATCTACCTCTGACCATTAAACACATTATAATGACATGCCCAACATATAGTGATATGAGAAAGAGTATATGACATCCGGAAGGCTCACATGAGAGTATATCTTATCTTTAAGAGAGACCGACAACAGGAAAGTGTTAGAAATTTTGAGGATATTCATATGAATAAACGTAAATATGAACGAGACTAATAAATTATGGTAAACGGGGTTAATGATCGCTGTAATCGATGCCCCCAAAAAAGTATTAAAAATAAATAATAATAATAATGGGAGAAAGAAAAGCTTTAAATAGAGAGACTAGACATAGACTTATTAGTAAATAATTTTACAGAAATTGCATAATAACATGACAGCAGTAAAGGTATACCCAGAAGCATGGAGTAAGCATTACGAATAAACCTCCAGTTCCGTATGGTGTGAACGGTAGAGTGTGGCAAACGCAATCCTAGATCTAGGAAACACGCTCTACTGTTCATTTATAAATAGTCCTACTATGGAAAATTTGATCTAATTTTAAACATAAAACGAGCAGTAGCTAGACGAAAGAATTACTAGAAGCAAAATGATACTCTTGGGCAAATTATGTGTCTAGTATTAAGGTGCATACACCAACCTGCAGAATGTTTGGAGGAAGGTAAAGGCAATATCTGTGCAAAACTAAACCCTTACCGTCTCGTTAAACTACAGGAGAACGGCGTAGATACATAACAGAACCAATACATTTATAGCGAAAAATTTGCAAAACATTTTGAAAAGTAGTTCTGCAGATAATTACGATGAACCGTTTAAGAGTAACAGTTAATTGCTAGGAAAAAGTTTATACGGATACAGAAAATCAAGCTCTGTGGAAATAACAATGCATTTGTCTTCTAATAGAAGATATAATGTTTGAACTAAAACATGTAAAAGAAACTTCTCGGGAATAGACAATTATTTATCAATGATTAACAACATGCCACAAGTTGCCTTAGAAGATTTATATATATATATATAGAATATTAGAATTATTGGACTGAAGGCCAATACCTCAACTAGCTGGAAAACATCGATCAGTCAATCCTATATTAAAAAGATTAAGAACCACATCTAGAACCGTGTAGCTATCGCCCGATATTCTCTGACAAGCTGCATAGGGAGTAAACGATTCCTTGAGAAAATGGATGGTTAAACAATAAGGCTAGTGGCATTATTTAGATACATGCGAACGGGTTACTAGACAAATACCAATCGGTGGTTCAGACAAGGATACTCTACTAGAGACAAACGTGGCATATCTAGCCACGACTATACAGGAAATATTCCATAAAGGCATCACTGCACAGCAGTGTTTTTCGATTTGGAAAAGGCATATGATCTTGATGGAAATACGGATATCTTAGAAAATTGTATAGATGGGAGACACGGGGAAGCATGTTTCAATTTAGTTAATGTCATTCCTAACAGAGACGAAAGTTTTGTGTCCGGATAGTGAATTGCCTCTCAAAAAGCACAAATTAGACATAGAAAGCATCCCACAGGGATCTACCAATCAGCGTTGAGTAATTAATTCTTAATCGCAGTAATACGGTCTAACCAGTAAACTATCATCCTTCAGTAAAGTACTGTAGTATGTAGATGATTTAGTTGTTTTTGCACACGGTCGAGGGAGACAAATCCCATAATGCAAACACTGTCAAAAATGCAGTCTTACTCAATAGTGAATGAAGCGGAAACAGTAGGCGTTTAAAATATCTCCAACAAAACGGATATTGCAATTCACTTCTGTAAACTCAGACATCCACATCAACCACCAAACTTGATTTTAAAGGAAAACAAAATAAAATGTGTAACGCAACATACATTCCTGGGAGTCATAATTGACAAAACTGTTATCGTGGAAACCACACATAGAAGCAAATTTCAAAAAGTCACGAGACATTCTAAATTTATTAAAATGTTTATCAGTAATAGCAACTGGGCGTCAGATAGAGAAGTTCTTCTACCTATAAAAACACTCATATTGCCGTGCTGGACTACAGTTGTTCCATTATATATGGCTCTGCTGCCAAAAGCAATCTAAAAGCAACTTGATACCATTCAAAATGCTATGTTAAGATAAGGGATAGAGGCATTTCCTACTACTCCTGTTAGTAGTCTATTATGTATGAAGCTAGGAATACTGCCACTAAAGTAAGAGAACATGGCTCCTAATGAAATATGCCGTAACAATACAAAACAACGTCGCCACTATATGAACAAGATTTTATTCAAAACCGAGGTGATCGCCCATTCTAAAGAAATCTTGAAACCGTAACCAATAGATACTAGAATAAAAGACGCGTATAACAAAACGTTAAAGTATAGAGAAATCCTTCTCAACTACAAGAGAAATATATAAAAATAAAGTATGGGCTAAGTGGCATACAGGAATGGCAAACAGAGGAATAGATTTTAAAATCATTGTATACCGATAGCACACGAAAGGAATACCAGTTTCCTCCAATTGCCAAGAAAGAAATAGCGTCATATTAACACGCCAATTCGATTAGGGCACACGAAGCTCACACATACATATATACTTAAGAATCTTAGACCAACCCTTATGTGATATATGTAGATGTAGCACTAACTATAAACATATATTCGAAACGTGTGACAAATACCGAGATATGCAGATTAAGATTAAGTATTACTAACGGAATAGAAAAGGAACGTAAACGGTTTAGAACCAAGCAAACTGTGCAGAATATTTAGTATGTTACAAGAGACAAAGCTACTAACACCAAATCTAGTGTAAAGTTAGAAAAGTTCTTACTGTATAATATAATTACAGCATGTAGTCATAAAGGCAAATAACCTAGGTGTTGATGCCTTATACACAAAAAAATAAAAATAAATAATAATAATTAAAGGCCTTTATATTGCTTTAATAGCCGTTAACATGTAATTTAGAGATATATTAAGGGCGAAGTTCAACTAGATGGTTGTTCTTACACTTAACCCTACATATCGGCTACAGTAGTGAGTACATTCACATATAATTTTTGATCTTATGTATAGTATGGTATAGGCTAAAGTCGGGATTCATGAATAGCCACATCTACGACGTATTATCTTTTGTTTTATTAATTTTGCAGGAGACTAATAAAGAAATCGTTTAAATTTGTTAATAGAATAGTTTGTGAATTGATATGAATGTGTATTAAATTTTTGACTACATATGAAAATGAACGTTCACGAATGACAGTAATGCTAAGAGGAGGCGTTAATCTACCTTTAAACCTAAGATTAAGATAATGAACATCACAACGAAAAGTGGTTCTGCGCTATAAATAACATGTGGTTTTAGAATTGAGCAGTTTGTGTATTAAACCAGCTGTACGAAGATATTGCCTATTATACATTGTCTAACCATCCAATTTTTTTAAATTTATAATGGATATGGTTTTATCCCAAAGATTAATCGCAAGCAGGAGTTTTGTAGCTTTTGAATGCGATATTTGTCTGTGCCTTGTAAACAAGGACAATAGATTACATTATGGTAACCGAGGTGTGATAAAACCAAGATTTCACAAAGGCGTTTCTTCAAGAGTACAGGAGGGTATTGACGGTGAGGATAAATTAATATTAAATTCATTTATGATTTCTGAAGTGTCTTATTGATGTGGTCGGTAAATCTTAAGTTTGCATCAAGGTGCAATACTAAGTTCAGTATGTGATCTTCAAGTGAAATCGCGGTATTATTTACATAGATCACAGAAAATTCCTCAATAATTTCCCGATTAAGTTTTTTCCCAAATACTGTGGCAGCTGATTCTTTTGGATGAATTACCAAACAATGATCTAAATTCTAAAGAAACCTGATAAATTGAAGCGAGGTCATAATTGATGGCAGCCAGCGCTTGAGTTTCTGCATTTGATTCAAATGAAAGATACAACTGAGTGTCATCAGCGTAATGGTGACGATTATATGACACCAAACAACTGTTTAAATTGGATGTGTATATTAGGAATAGCAAGGGACCAAGAAAAGATCCTTGAGGAACCCTAGACGTAAAACCACAAAATTTCGATATATTATTTTCATATACAACCGCTTGATACCTTTCAGACGGGAAATTAGAAATAAGAGCACACGCTTCTGGGATTACTCCTATATAGCTCAAGATTGCTACCATGAACTTATGATTCAACGTATCGAAGGTTTTCGTGAAATCTAACAAAACTAAGTACGTTAATTTTCCTTGATACCATGCAGGTAAGATGTCATCAGTAACACTAATCAGAGCAGTACAACAACTGTGGCCCTCACCGGAAACCTGACTGGTGAAGTGGTAACAATCTGTGTATGTGCAAATAATGTTTAAGTTGAAGTTCAATTATCTTTTCTAAGATCTTCAATAATGCTGGCAAAATAAGAGTAGGTCGAATGTCATTATCAATATAACATTGGCGGTAAATTTAAACTTGTGACATTTCGCCTTTGCAATTTTATTCATTGCATTTGTCCCTATCACTTTTGTTACGGACGGTACATAACCGGGGTTAAGTTCTGGCTTAACTTTTTTTTACAGTTTTCGAAATTAGTTGGCATATTTTTCATCGAACTTGTTTTGTTGGAAGCACTGCTCATGGTTTCAATCTGAGAGGTTCTAATAGTACAATCAATAGCTGAAAGGTATGTTATTTCATTTACGCCAGTCCCTTTAATATAATAAACGTTATTAGCACCTTTGAAAGTGTTGGTTCTGAAAATACAAAGTTATAAAACAAAATTTTGGTGTCCTACTTGGAGCAAAATTTTATTAGCTGTTGCTCATGGTAACTCTGCGTCTGTCTTTATGAGTAACTATTTTCTACGGATTCTCGTGTAAACTTATTTGGTCTCTGCAGTCCATATATTTGCAAATAATTTTAATTTGGATTGTGGGTATTTTTCACAACCATTGTTTATTGGTTCTCTCATGGTACAATTAATCTGTTGTATGCCTGAAAGTGGACTGAATTTTTTATAGAACCTACCACTGGTCTGGTTAGATATTTTGGAGCTGATAAATCCATTATTTCTTTAAAATAAAGTTTGAAGTAACCATAACACTAAACAATTGAGAAAAGATTTTAAAACCTGTACAGTAGACTGAAGTTTGATACATATGATACACTAAATTTTAGGACGTGAACATGTTAACGGGTTTTTCTGACATAAACAACATTAATTTACTTTTGGATGTATTTTAGAACTGTTATGTTACTCAAAATTCATAGGAACTTAATCTAGTTAAAGGTTGCTCTAAGGTAGACGAATTATTAGAAACCATTTTTTAGATATATTAATGTACCTTTATTTGGTTAAAATAAATTTATAACCAACATTTGGTTTCAAAATTAAAATGTATACGTATTTTTAGTAGATGGCTACAGCTCAAAACGCGTACGAGATTGCAACTTCACAAAACACACAAATTAAGACCTTTATTGATTAGGTTATTACCAACATTTGCTCAGAATATTAATTGTTAATCTCTTAACAGAACTATAGCACACAATTACTTACGCATAATAAGTACACCTTATTGACACTACATTAACCAACATTTGGTTCACAAAATCTACGATTTTACAGCACACAACACGCACGACGCACACCACACACACACGCACACGCACTGCCACATCCACAGAACACAACGCACACACAAACACACGCACACACACACACAACGCACACGCACACGCACACAGCACACCACACGCACAGCACACGCACACACAGCACACACACACACACACACACACACACACACACACACACACACACACACACACACACACACACACACACACACACACACACACACACACGCAGCACACGCACACGCACACGCACACGCACACGCACACGACACGCACACGCACACGCACACGCACACGCACACACGCACACGCACACGCACACGCAAACGACACGCAAACGCACACGCACACCACACACACACGCACACGACACACGCACACACACGCACACGCACACGCACACACACACTCACACACACACACACAACACACACACACACACACACACACACACACACACACAACCACGCCACGCACACGCACACCACACGCACAGCACACGCACACACACGCACACGCACACCACACGCACACGCACACGCACACGCACACGCACGCACACGACACGCACACGACACGCACACGCACACACACGCACACGCACAGCACCGCACGCGCACGCACGCACACACATCACGACACGACGCCGACGACGCACGCACGTCGCTCGCACCACGACAGCTGTACCACACCATGTTGAAAATGTTCTGTATGGTTTTCAAATGATGAAAATGTGCATATCTTTTGCACACTCGACATCGATTTTTTCACGAAAACGTTACTTATGGTGCTTTTCGCATGAAAAAGTAACATTATCTTCTAATCTACAAAGTGAGAATTAAAAGAATTGAAATATTACATTTTCTAGGATAATGATATTGCCTCTTTTGTAATACATACATAATGAAAATAGGCAATGATCCGAAAACGTCAATAACAATTTATGTCAGACAGAGGTTAATAGACATATGGATGCTAACTTGAAAAAAAATTACAAAAGCGCGATCTTCTATAAAAAGATCGAAAATATTTTTAATCCGATTTAATTAATTGTTAAGGCTGAAAGAAAAATGAGAATATTGAAGAAACTTTAAAAAATAAATTTCAAGTACGTACGTACTTACGTCACACACGCACGCACGTACGCACGCACCCACCCACCCATGATCAACAATAACTGTGAAACTTTCCCAAACGTCGTAAAATGAAGCCCATTTAGCGATGAAAATGTAGATTGCATAACCTACACACGTGTAGGTTGGAAGGTATAATAAACTACTATGATCTGTTTGTACAAATGTGTTTTTGGATGTTTAAAGTGTTTTTATGTATAAAAATATTTGATTATTGATAAGCATTGATGTTAATGCTAGTTATCTTAATACACATTCAAAGCGAAAGCTAAAAGGTAAACCGTAATTTAGTATAAACGTTTGTTGCATGTGCTACAAAAGTATAAAAATAATAAGACACAAAAATGCACTAAAATGCTAAATAATGATAATAGAACCGAAATTGGTATTGCTGGTTATACTTATAAATAGCAATACTTCCACTTCATTTCATGCGTGCTTATTAGAAAATGAACTGAGATATAACGGAGTAATTCCAACGCAAGGGTCGTGTAATCTTTTGTATGGAACATTGCATGTTGTTAGTTCCAGACGCTCGGCGTCCTGGCGCCTACTAACGGCTGTAGGTCTTATGATATTGGACCTTTTTAGGACAAACGGGTTTATGGTTATTGTATGATGACATGTGGTTTATGTAGACCGCTTTTATAGCAAGCTCTTATAGGAATTTCATAATTTTCTCAATTTTTCTTATCATTTTCAGTTAACTGCATAATTTTTCTTCTTGTTTGTAACAATTTACCGAACATACATATCGAATTGCCACATATTGCTACATTATTTTTATAGTGTAATTTTAGATATTAATCAAACAAAATGTATTAATTTAAGATTTGCAAATCTATGCATATGAACAATATGCAAATGGAATATTCAAAATTTTATTCATGTATACAGTGTGTATCAGCCAAATGGAATAAATTCGATAATAAATAAATGGGGGCGTGTTCGAAAAACACTGTTTATGCAGGGTGTGTCATATAACAGTGGTCAATACCAATTTTCTAATTTTAAATGCAACACACTGTATATTATTCAATTTTTGGATTACTCAGAGAATTCTAGACATATTCCATATACAATGCGCTATACCTATCTTCAACTATTTCGGAAATGTTAAGTGTTTTCAGATTTATTGCAAAAATTAGTATTAACAAAAGAAAATTATTTGACTACATAAATTCATATTGAAAAACTAATAAGTAATACTGTTTATTCTTTGATAACGTAGAAAACAAAAAAAATATTGATGTTAATGTAGGAGATGCTCAAAATGCTCATTGCAACATACTAATCTTAAATAGAAATTTCTTTTAACGTTACTCAACATCTCAGGCGTGTCCAATTTAATCGCTAGAGTTATTCGTCTTCTCCAGCAAAGTCGAGGGGTTTAGTGTATATAATACTTTTGTCATATCCCCATAAGAAGAAGTCTAATGACGTCAGGTCAGGAGATCCTGCTGGCCATTCCATCGATCCCCGTCTCCCTATCCATGGATTTGGAAATATTCGATTGAGGTACTGCCGGACATTGATTTGGTAAAGGGGCGGTGCTCCATCTTGCTGAAACTATATCGTATTCGCCGGAACTTGTGAGTTTGATGGATCAGGATATGAGTTTGGCAAAGTTGGCACGACATCATTTTGGAGCAATGCTAAATAATTCTCGCCATCCACATTGCCATCAATGAATAGTGGACCTATGATATGACCTCCAACAATTCCTCCCCAAACATTAACCTTTTCAGGGTATTGCGCATGTTCTTCTCTCGTCCAGTGAGGATTTTCCCTAGACCAATAGCGGCAATTTTGACGGTTAGCATGACCGTGAAGTGTAAAGGTGCACTCATCAGAAAACAAAACTTGTTTCAATTGGATCTCATTGTTATCTAACACTGCCATCATTTGTTCACAAACATATGTTCTCCTATCAAAATCGTCTTCCTTGAGTTTGAGTTGGTATCATTTTATAGGGGTGCATTTCATTTTCTTTTAATGTTCGAATAAGCGATGAATGGTTAACATCGAACATTAGGGCTGCTTTTCAACTAGAAGTGTATGGGTTTTCCTCAAACTCAAGCATAATATCCAATTTCGTACCATCACTTATTGTATTGGCAGCTGTATTTTTTATCTGCCATACATATCCAAGCTAATTGTCCCTTGGGATATAGGTGGCCAATTTGGACATTTTTCATCTGTAGAATTGTTATTTTGTGCATTTCTCTTAAATGAACCATTTTTTTTTATATGCAGCTAACGAATTTCAAACGACTAGAACACTGACAACTGCTGTCATGCTGACAGACAACAATTTACTAGACCAGGCGTTTTAACCAAAAGTAAACAAAACTATTTATAGCTTTTTCTTATTCCATATCAGTAAAACGAAACGCTGAAATTGTTTTTCCTTACTTTCGCATTATCAAGACCTAAATGGGAAATAAGTATTGAGTGAGTAGTTTACTTTTGTTACTATTAATGTTTGAAATACATCGTAAAATACTTAATGTTTCGGAAACAGTTGAGGACATTGCATACGGAATATGTCTAGAATTTTCTGAAGAATTCAAAAATTGAATAATATACAGGGTATTGCATTTAAAATAAGAAAGTTGGTATTGGCCACTGTTACATGACACACCCCGTCTAAAAGAGTTTTTGTTGAAAAGAATGCGAAACTAAAAATACCAATCGACGTGTCCGAGCGCTTCTTCGAACACGGCCCCTTTTATTTATTGCCGAATTTATTCCATTTGGCTGATACACGGTGTATAATATCTTTACCATGTATTTGGTCCTCTATTTTTAAATTATTCTACCTATACAATATGGGTTAGAAGTGCGTTTTTTAATTGGTAATAACTTGAGAACGTAAAACGTAGCACAGGATTTTCGGGAGTGCTAAACAGTAACAGTAACCACGATTCATACACCCCACCCAACAAAACAATTTTTTTATAAGATAATAAAAAATCTTAACCAAAGAAAGGTAAATTGGTGTTTTTAAAGTGAAAATGTTCCAAATTACTATTTTTTCCTGCATTCAATAATGTTCAAATTTCACAGTTTTGATTTTGTTTAATAACCCAAACTTTAGTTCCATCAAATTGCTTATTATTATAAAAAATTTAAATGAGTAAATTGATTTATTCATTTAAAATTGCTCAAATTGAAGGCCTTTGATTTGCACACATAGCTCTAATCTTCTGCTCCATTCAATTTGTAATCTACATTCTTGATGGCCACCGTATTGTTGCCGATCCAGTTTCTGCCAAACTCTTGATGTAATCATTCAACAACTGTACGTGAAGTATGAGCCGGAACACCATAAAAAAAAACGTTTCGATAATTGGTTCAAAGACAGGCTAAATTCAGGTTTCCAAGTTTTAAAATTTTACGCAAAGAACTCGAACTAATAGCCACTCCAGCGACTCGATGATGTGTTGATAATTACAATAAAGTTATCACTTCAACGTACTCCAAAACTCTATACGAATGAGTCGTTTTTACAAAAAGTACTAGAGGCAATTAATTAGTACGTACTGGTTGTCCATGTCCCATTTTCATATGTTTTACGGCGTATCGCTTATTTTTTAGGTTAGAACCTTGCGGTTTTCGCGACATCAAAAAAGTAAAAAATGATATTTGTAGATTTTTTTACGTAGAATCTCAGTGGCGATACTCAGATTTTCTTTAGAGGTCACAGGTTTTGAGATATTGCCAAGAGCTTTTCAAAAATATAGCATAGTCTATATTTATTTTTATAAATAACGTGACAAAATGATTTTTTCCTATAATTTACATTGATAAAAAATAAAATAATTAATTAATCACAAATATTGTTCAAATTGCAGACCATTACGTCTCCTACAAGTTTCACAAAGTTTATAAATTCTTTTAATAGCATTTTCCAAAATAAATGATTGTCTTCGTAATTCTGCAAAAGCATTTTCCGTTGCAATTTTGAATTGTTGTATACGTTGGCATATTGCCTTGAATAAATTTTATTCTTTAAATACCCCCACAAAAAAATCCAAAACCGAGAGATTCGGTGATCGTGGTGGCCATCGAACAGGTCCATTTGTTCCAATACATCTCCTGGGAAAACGTTCATTCAGCCAGCTTTGTATTATTCTAGCATTGTGGGCTGGAGCCCCATCCTGCTGGAAGAATATATCGCTTAGTTGAGCCAGTGGAATATCTTCTAAAATGTTCGTAGTTTTTTCTTGTAGAATTTGTAAGTACCCATTTTTCGGTTAAAAATAAAGCAGGAGACATTAAATCTGAACCTGCCTTGACGCTCTCTAGGAAAAATCACGTGGGTGTTTTCTTGACTCCAAAACCGCGAGTTGTGTCTATTCTAATTATTTTTTTTGCAAAATGATTGTCCTGAGTTTTCATATTTATAAACCAATTGCAGAACTCCAATCTACGTTCAGCATCACCAGGGTGCAGACGATGAACAAGTTTATGCTTGTAGGGTTTGAATTTATGTTTTTTTAAAATCTCTGATTCTTCGTTCTCTTTGTTGTAAACTCGGGGTCGAGGTTTGTCAAAACATCCATGATATCTGTATGATAAAATAGGTATATAAAGTAAATACAAATTCTAAGGTAAAGATTAACTGACCTGTTCAGATAGATTTCTAAGGCCTGGTCTGCGTTTTCATTAGATAATATGAAGCAGGTATTCATATCATATTTTTCAAAGTCTTCAAATTTTTAGTTTCGAGCCATATTCAATAATAATTAAACAACAACAACAAGAACAAGAACGATAACAATAAACAAAAACAACGAATAACAATAAATATCAGCACTAAATTTGGGAAAATGTAACCAGGAATAATTTGAGAGAAGCAGAAACTTCAAAAATCAAATACCTAAGTAATGGCAGAACGTTAATTATTTTGTTTTTTGCGTTACCATGGTTACCAACGGCTATCCACTATTATCAATGTAAATTATCGAAAAAAATCATTTTGTCACGTTATTTATAAAAATAAATATAGACTATGCTATACTTTTGAAAAGCTCTTGGCAAGGGGAAAAAGATTTTTAAAAAATATATAGGATGTCCCATAAAAAGAATAGGTTACGTCAATATCTCAAAAACTGTGACCTCTAAAGAAAATCTGATTACGCCACTGGATTCTAGGTAAAAAAATCTACAAATATCAGTTTTTACTTTTTTAATATGTCTGACAATAACAAAGTTACAGGGGATGACTGAAAATGCAATTTTTCCAAAATCACCCTGTAGCACACAAACTAAGATGGCTATGGCAAATTTGATTAGTGCATCTTTGGTTTCACTAAAAAATTGCACAGTGTCGCGAAAACCGCAAGGTTCTAACCTAAAAAATAAGCGAGATACCCCGTAAAACATACGAAAATGGGACAACCTGTACAAACAATATGTTTTAATAGTGCTAATTTTGCCTAAACCATTGTCAGTTAGAGATACAGTCATTTCTGTTCTATGCTTTCTAGTTTGTATGGATTTTTTGATCCCTAAACTAAGAATTAGTAAAAACGTTAGCAGCGCACCAATCTTACGTAGATTTCATGTTAAACGCTAACTTACCGATTTATAATGTCTTTTAGTAAATAAATATTAATATTCATTTAGAAACGGTGACATTTTTTGCACTTGGATGCAAAGGTCGAATATCTTAATCCCAAAGAAAGTAATAAGATTTGGGTTACCAAAGTAAGTATAAAAACCGAAAGATGATTAAATAATAAACGCACAAAAAGCCCTATAAAGTATTAAGTTCAAATTATTTATTTTTTGTAAATGTACTACTTACTTTCCAAAACCAAAACTATCTGGTAAATTTTTCCAGAATTAAAAAATCCTCATTTTCAAGTTATGACCATAAGAAATTACTTATGACTCATACTGTGTATAATTTGGAAACTTGTTACTTATAAGATAATAAGTGACAAAATACTTATCTTGTAGGTATTAAATTGTGTATTTTTTATTTATCTTTACATAAATTTATACGTTTCGATAGCAGTAACAGTTTATTTATTTTAACATCTTAAATAATTCTTAAAGATATTAACTTTTACTGAGGACGATAACAGCATATTTTATTATGGGTGATAATCGTGAAAGTTTACATTTTCAGATAATAAGTGTATTTTCTTTTCTGTATGACTGCAACTGGACTTGGGATTTAAAGTATGTGTCTAATTATCCACTGATAATTTACCGCAAAAGAATAAATAAATTCTTTTTATCAAATAAGATGAGACCATTTTTATATATATTAACCAGAAAGAAAAAGAAAATAAATTTTGTACAAGCAAATTAAAAACAAAACTAGAAAAGATAGTGGCTAGAATACGCCATAATTAATCAGGCGACTTTTTGTTCAAAAATACTGATTTTACCAAATTTTTAAATCTCGGAACTAAATTCCTAAATCCCGGATATCTGGTTTGCTCTGGATATGAATGGATTTCTATCAAAAACAATAGGACAATAAGGCTGAACTTCAGCTTGACAGGTTAACTCCTAGAGTGTGTACGGATGACTGCAAGGACGAAAATTAATTTTTTGTACTTTTTTGGAATTAGCAAGTCCTAAATTCCAAGGAAACGTACCGAGCTGGTAGACTCGTAGTGACACGACCTGCTTAGCATTCGGGAGGTAATGGGTTCGATTACCGTTACCGTCTACCTTGTATGAGGTTTTTTCAGGGGGTTTTCCTCATACACTTGTAGCGGCATGGTCACTGTGTACATGCACACCATGTGCGGCTACTTAGGCGAATGCTGGGGTAGTATTTTCCCCTCAGAACCCTAACTCCGTTCCTTCCGATCCTATCCTGACCACACCCATCCTTAATCCCACCATGCATATACAGGGTGGGAAAAATTTGAATGCTCACCATTGGTATCTTAGAAACTATAGGATATACAGGAATCGTTAAATGGGAAAAAAGTATCTTACATTTATACACAGAAAAAAACCGGTAACACATTTAAAAAAAAAATCAAAGCTTACTGAGATATTCATAATAATATAAAAAGTGCGATTTTTCATTAATGTTAATAACTTTTTTATTTATAAAGTTAACGATTTGAAATTTGGTGTATGCGTACTGTTCAATAGTCTTTATATCATTTTATAACAAACATTGTTCTAGGCCTACTAGATATTAAGAAACAATTGCCAACTTTCTTTTTTGTTATGGACGCCATATTTGTTTTATGCAATGTTTAAATGTAGAAAAAAATTGCAATCCAATGATATAATATTCAATAAGGTTTATACTTAATTTCAATGAAATATTAGCAATTTTGTATTTATCAAAGAGTGCTTTGAAAAACAAATTGTGTATACGATTGTAAAATTATTTTAATCATGAACTATTAAATTTGTAATAAGTAACTGGTACAGTAGCAACAAATTATGTATTATTGAAAATAACAAACAAAGAAATGTAAATATTTATAAATGTTCAAATTGAGCTCCATTTGTCTTAAACATAAAGCGACTCTACGTGGTACATCTGCAGTCGCACGAGCAATCATATCACCATCAATACGATTAAAACAGTTTAATGTTCTTCCATAAGCTGCTCTTGATTGAACAATGGTTCATTGTAAATACTGATTTGACATACCCCATAAGAAATAATCCAGTGGATTTAAACAAGGTGATCTAGCGGCCATCGTATAGGACCGTAATGCAATCCAACTATTGGAAATCTGGTATTTAAATATTCTTGGACTATTCTTGCGTTATGGGCGGCACATCCATCTTGTTGAAAATATTTCATGCTTTCTATGTAATTTAGAGGTAAATCGTCAACATATCTTCCAAATGCGTTTGAAGGAAATTAAGATATAAATTAGAATTTAAATTTCCATTTATAATGTAAGGTCCAAGAATTTTATCATTTAATATCCCACAAATATTAATTGAAAACCTTTTTGAGGTCTCGTTTGGTACATCAAGTGCGGATTTTCGGTTGCATAATAATGTTTGTTGGGAATTGAATAAACCTGAATTAGTCAAGGTACATTCATCGCTCCACAGTATTTTCTTATAAATAATCGGATCTTCAGTCATTCTATTGTTTATCCATTGACAATATTCAAGTCTTCTGTTCGTATCTCCATTATAAAGCATTTGTACCTTAGTAAACTTATAATCATGATAATTATGCTTTTTAAGAATACTGCGCACTGCGCGATCGGTAATGTTACATTCATTCGCAATACGGCTTGATGTTTCAGGATTTAAATGAACTTGCGCCAAAACATTTACATCGTTAACATCATTATGACGAACATATTTACCTTTTAAAAATTATTATTAGTTTTATTAAATACATAAATAAAAAATTTACCTTTTGGCTGCGAAATTTTTCCAAATTTAATTAAATTCCTTGAAATTCTTGAGAACACAAATCTAGACGGATGTTGTCGTTCCGGATATGTTGTCGTTCCGGATACGTATTTTCATAAACAAGCGCAGCGACTTTAGAGTTACGATGGTTTTTAATGTAAATGTTGTACATATCTAATTTTTCAGATTCACTGTACCGAACCATCTTAAATCTTAACGTATTGAATCAGATTTCACTACTGTCTTATTAACCTAATATGTATAAGACGTATTATTTCGTGCATCATTTGTCTTTCAAAGCACTCTTTGATAAATACAAAATTGCTAATATTTCATTGAAATTAAGTATAAACCTTATTGAATATTATATCATTGGATTGCAATTTTTTTCTACATTTAAACATTGCATAAAACAAATATGGCGTCCATAACAAAAAAGAAAGTTGGCAATTGTTTCTTAATATCTAGCAGGCCTAGAACAATGTTTGTTGTAAAATGATATAAAGACTATTGAACAGTACGCATACACCAAATTTCAAATCGTTAACTTTATAAATAAAAAAGTTATTAACATTAATGGAAAATCGCACTTTTTATATTATTATGAATATCTCAGTAAGCTTTGATTTTTTTTTAAATGTGTTACCGGTTTTTTTCTGTGTATAAATGTAAGAAACTTTTTTCCCATTTAACGATTCCTGTATATCCTATAGTTTCTAAGATACCAATGGTGAGCATTCAAATTTTTCCCACCCTGTACATATACGTAATGTATGTATGTATGCTGGGAATCCATGTTTGTGGCCGAAGGAGCTTGGAAAGCTCAAACAGCCCGCCCTCCCCCTTGGCGAGGGAATGAAATACGTGACCTTTTCTTTTCCTTTTCCAAGGAAACGTGATAAGAGTTGTTAACCTTTGCTTTCCAACCTCATGTACATATGTAGGTATAGATGGTTATGCAATCGACATTTTTCGACTATCGCTTTCGCGTGCGTGCGCGCTTGCGTATACGCGCGTGTGTGTGGGTGTAAATGTGAGGGAAGGTGTTGATGTCGGTGAGGATATAGGTGTAAGTGGATTCAAATTAGAGCTTTGAGGTTTTCTTTATCACTTTTAATAACGATATTTTGCTTACAATTGACAACTTTTCATAAACAAACATATTTGTTGCTAATCCATCTTACTATCAATCAACAAGCATAGTAGCTTTGATGTCTATGAAAAAAATTAGTGATACATTTTTGATTACTTGTCATATTGCTATAATACATCGCCAAAATTTGGGCGGTTCTCCTGAAATCCAGAAACTACTGAACAAACTTACCATTCTAGCTGTCTTACATATCTTAAATTAACAACCTGACATATGCGACTGTTATAATTGCCATTACATATTTCATTGTTCAATAGGCCCCTAGACTAACTACCAAAACGACAATTTTTTGGGAAAATTTTTCTTTATTCATCAACATAATCTGCTTGAACGCTTTTCTAACTTTTTTATACCATGTCTTTTTTTTTGAGCTCTCCAAACAGTCAGTAACAACTGCCGGACAGATCTGGAGAATAAAGTTAATGGGGGAGCCATTCTTGTAGTTTGGTTAGCGTTTTCAACGTCCTGTGGGAAGGTATGTTGGTGAAAGGTCACATTCTTTTCTTATTCTCTGGTGGTCGTTATTCAAAAATATTGCACTTTAAACTCACCAATAATGCCATGTAATATTGATGGTTTTTCCTTTAACAAGTTAGTCTATGAATATTATGCCGTGTGAATCTCAAAATACCGAGGCCATAACCTTTCCGGCAGATTGACGCTTCGAACAGATTTCATCGGATAATCTTTTAGTGCCGGTTTGATTACGGTGTTAAATGAAGAATCCATCTTTCGATTATTGTCACACAGCAACGTAAAAAATCATTTTTATTTCGAAATAACGTTCTGAATCATCTGTTGTTGTTTCCATTCCATTGCAAGCAAACGCGGCATCCTTTTGATACAAAGATTTTTCATGGCCAATCCTTGGTGCAAAATAGTGAAAACACTCTCAACTTCATAACTTCACCTATCCCACGCATTTCTACTTTGCCATCTTCTATCACGATTTTCAGGACTTACTTCTTGTTTTTTTTTGTGTCACTGCTTCATTTCTTCCACAAAAGCGTTCACCATCATTTTTGTCTGTACGACGACGTTTGAAATCTGCATACACCGACAATGGTTGGTTTTGATGAAGCAGAGTTTGGATAACACTTTTCACGTTTTGAAGGTTGCTACTTTCTAAAAGTCATAAAGATTATTCACAGGGGTGTCATCTCTGGCTTGGTGTCGGGATTTATTGAACGTTTCGTTACCTAGATATGTCAACAGCTATAAATCATTTACCCTTGTAATAAAAATACTTATTACATTGATTTGCAACTATTCTCTGTTTACTTTCTTATGTATTTCTAGCGTATTTTAGAACTGCACGATTTATCAAACATGCATGTTAACGTACATTAAACGGAAGCCAGAACCGTTATTAATTGCAGGTAGTGTCACAGCTTCTTACTACATTTTTTAGGACATTAAAGATGGTTTTTCAAAATATAATAATTAATTTTGAAATTGGTATGTTTTTCGAGTGACTCCAAAAAAATGTCATCTGAGACAACATTTGGATCTAATCTTCATTGTATGATGAAAATGTTATCCTTTGTATTTTGATATAACTTAAATTTAATTTTTAATAAACATGTATATTAGTTATTCTTATTTGTTCAAATTTACATAAGGGTATGAAGTAGTGAATATGCACATATTTAGTCTGTACTTGCTGTACGTAATCACAATGCATGTTATATATGTATAGTACAGTACAGAAACATAGGAATATTATTTAGGTCACATGAACGTATTTCCATTAGACCTATTTTACTTCATTAAAAAATTTTGCGTGTGATAAAGAGCTTTAGTGGCATATTATGTAAATTCCTACCTACACATAATGCACTAAACATATTAATTCAATATAGAAGTTCTTTTGATAGTAATCTGGATTGGTGTGGTTATAGAATTCAGTCATAATGCCATTTCCATGGGAATGAAAATAGCAATAAATATACTGAAAATTGTTTATTTAAACTGTATCAGTTTAATTTTAAATACTAATGTAGTTGTAATGACTTATGTAAAAACACAAGAATTATAGATTATATTTCCCATTATATAAAATTTTACATTTGTTGAAAGTTTTACGTTTACAACGCAATCATACTTTGAAATATTTATTATAAGCCACTACCATATAAAGTAAGGTTATAGAATGTCCATATTACGACTAAATCAGTTATTAGATACGTACAGTGCTTAAAGTGAAGGAATCGCTCGAGGATGTTTGGGTCTACTGCCCCTGGCTAGAGCCGACAGCCAGCAACGTATCGGCCCCGCACCCGGGATCCCCAGCAGACAGGACGTCATAAGAATACGGAGTGAGGATAAGAAAACCGAAGGTAAGAAGACAGCAGAAGTTACCCTGGTTCCAGCTCCCACTGTAACCCTCCTGCCACCCTAAGCCGTTTCAGACAACGAGTCCCCATCGCCCGACGTAGAATTCCGGCTACAAGAGTTTTCTCTGGTTTCGTCGGAGGCTTAGATTTGACAAAGGCCTTACCGCAAGGTGGAAGCGATTCTAGCGAAGGTTCAAACTGCAACTGACCTGCGGGGAGTGATCGTCACGCACAGTCAGGAGTTTTGTGCCCTTTTGTCATATGTCCATGATTTTATCAAGATTTGCCGAAAAATTTCGAAATTGTAAATGATTTGTTAGTACCAACATCTTAAATATAGTACAGGTTATCGTGATTGGATGTAGTAACACATTAATGACTGGAGAAGCTTTTCTATTGTCGTTGACGTATTTAAAAGGTTTACGAAATTTTCTAAAATGAAAATGAAGCTTTTGTGGTTGATCGAAGTAAAAGGAAAGTTTAAAAGGAAGAGGGGATTTATATTTTGGTATCGATACTTAGGGAAACCAAAGATTGCGCCACATAAAATTTAAATTAAAGAACGTATTCGAACGGTTACATCGTAAGGTATATCTTTTGCAAAAGTTAAAGTTAGCCGCCAGTTAGAATCCATTTCCGTTTATAGGAGTTTGGTTTTGAACAAAGAATTTGACTTTAAATACATGGAATTAAAGGCTAACGTTATTTGAAAAGTGCAATTTACCATATATCAAATTACTTAGACAAGATTTCGAGAAGAAGTAGGCTCTGCTGACAATGCCATCTCTCCCGGTGATTTTCGAGTTGGACTTCGTTAATGCGCGTAGTTAGTATCTTTTTAGTACCTTTTTCTTTGACTGGCTAATTATATGGGGGGGGGTTAGAAAAACCAATGTGGCGGCAAGTGAAATTATTCACAGGAGCAGCCATAGTTTAGGCTTGGAAGCGCAAAGGTTATCGTCACGGTGACGTAGTTTTATGCGGAACAACGTCGATCAAGGACCATGTTGAAGGAACTGTCGAGGCAGGGTGTTGATTCGCTCACATTCCAAATAAGGGATCATACAACTGTTCAACCTTCACGAGACCAGTTTATCGTTTTGTGCAGTTGGTCCATGGGACTTAATGAGATCCAGAAGAGCGTTATTGTTTGAATTTACCAAGTGCTTTTGTCGTTCTCTGGAGAAGTCTTTGCTTTTGCGGAAAAATCTAACGTCGGTTCCAAAGTTTCTAACGTACAGTTCACAGTGCGCTATTAAACAAATAACCTGCTGTAAATAAATAAAGTTTGTCGTAATTTGTACATTATTAGTGTGAAGATAATAAGTAATGCGCTGTAAATAAATCAGATTTTGTGTATAGTTAACGAATAATAAAAGGTAGAACTACAATACAATAAAGTAAAGTAAACGAATTTCGTATTAACATAAATATTAATGCACATGCGATCAATTGAAATCCGAATCAAATCGCGAGCTGAAAAGGCACCAGTCACTAGCTGTCTGATAATGGAAGTTGCGAGCGTCGCCCCAGCATCAATCATGTCGACGAGGTCACCCTGTGAGTCCATCATAGCTGTCTGTGTAATAAAAGGGCCTCCCAAAGTAAGGTAACATTTTTGGGTTTTGTTAATTGCTGTGGTTGACAAAATTAAATAAATTCTTGTGTGTATTTCATTATTATGATATTTCTTTGTACAAACGCATGAACGCACTGTTCTTTTGGAGATCAGCTTTTGACTATTTTATCGTTTAAATTTTTAAGACCAGTGTATTCATTCATTAATCATCTAAATTTATTTTAGTGTTCCATATTCGTTATTTTGGTATGTCGAAATTACAGTAAGCTTAGTAAAATGCCGTTAATAAAACTCTAGCTAGGGTCACAGCCAATTTAGATAAACTATTTGATGCAACTCGCACAGTAAACATATTGTATGAGATTTTATTTTATTTACATTACATATATTTAGGTTATTGGACCTGCGCATTTTTTTAATGTGAACCTATTATTACACAACATCTGACGACACACATTTTTTTAATGATTATTTTTTAGTGCTTAGTGTAACAATTACGGCCGAAAGCTTTTCAAGTGATTATTTAATTACAACGTACATTTACGGACCGATGAATTACTGTATTATTTTCTTATTTTTGAGTTGAACATAATTGATTCCGATTTGCGAAATCCGATTTCAAGTGGTTGTGTACAGA
>JARFJB010001837.1:42500-49794 GCA_036346205.1 Vesta saturnalis
ATTGTTTGTGGTTAATGTCACTCAAATATAAAGACAATAAAACCTTGTCACCGGAGTTTATGTAATTAAATTATAAGATTTGGGAAATTTAAGTTAATGCTTTTCGGAGCACTGTCTGCAATTTTCCTGCTTTGAAGCTTGGTAATACAGATTCGTTATTTAACTAATTTTTTTTATTATTTGTTTAAATTGTGATAAAATTCTATGCTACCTTGTGCGAAATTACATAACGGGTTACATCTTTTAAGAATATTTTGGTTTAATGATTGATCTGAAATTGCTTATTGAACCAGGTTGATTACAAAATTTAATTATTTAGAAATCTTTTACTGTCATTTCATTAAAATACAGAACATTGATAACAAGATATTTTATTAAGTACAAATTCCAGATTTGAATTATTACAATTCATTCATATTGGCGAATGATTAAATACGATTTTAAAAAGAAAGAATTCAAATAATACTCAACAGAAAGAAAAATATACATACATACATATAGTACAGTGTGACCATTTAAGTCCGCATCATAAATTTTTATTATTTGACCTTAATATATCTGATTCATTGATTATTTTTCTTTAATATTAAAATGGACTATAGACAGGATTTTCGGGTTGTAACTACTGTAAACTTCAAACATTTTAAAATTAAATTATAAAGTAATGATATCGATTTCAAATGAATGCTTAAAACATTGTGATTTATCAATAAAATTGTTACAATTTATCTATTATTTAATTAATAAATGTTCAAATTACATTCAATGCTTTAATATGTTATTATCAACAATATTTATTCCATTCATGCTAATAAATTTGTTCCAAATTGAATTTATTATAATTATTCATTAGTTATAATGATCATTTAAAATTAATTGAGTTTGATTATCATTAAGACTCTAATTACTTTGCCATTCAAAATTTTGCTAATTACAACTTGAATTGTCATATCATTCTGATCCGTATTGTTGCATCATTCATGCAACTTCTACTACTGTAACTATGTACAAAATCTAAAGATAATTGTGCGAACATTAGCATCGTTCCAATAACTTTCTAGAAAGTTCAAATTCGTCGTTACAAGTAAAAAAGTTTAATTTTCAAAGAACTGCGATATTAATTAGTAATCCAGACTTTCAATATTGTGCAAATTAATGTTAATAGTCATCACATTCAGTATCGACTTTTGAATCAGTCGTTTTAAAATATATAGCCAATATATTAGTAGACATGGTCTGTCGTCAAATGATCAATTTCATATTTTCGGATCGATTGTTGTTCAAACTCTTTGCATATTCAGAGTTTTGATAAATTTTAGTAGAACTATATTAATCAAATTGATAGATATGCATGTCATTTGATAATCAATTTACTTGACAATCTGAGTTTCCAAACTTTTAAACATTTAGAGTAAGGTAATTTATTATAAATACGTGCAAATGACATTTTTCTAATTTAATTGATTAAAAATAAGATTGAATCACAATTGAATTTAGTAGAATTTGCAAATATTTATCATCTATTCAATTTGCACAAAGTTTATAAATTGCAACTTTTAATTCTATAGATCAATGTTAACTATGAAAAGTTTTTTCTATTTATGCAATTATCATTAAATATCGTTCGTACATTTTAAAATTGATTGTCATTACAATGTTGTAATATACTTAATAATTTATATTAATGCTTCAATAATTTGTTCCAGTATTCTGAAAGTGTGTGGCCATTTTGACAGTCTATTTCTTCAATATTCTGGAAAATCCATCAGACAAGATTATACAGTGTGGCTGAGCCATTTCTAATTCTTTGGAAAAGTAATAGCATTTTAAATTAGCATGTGAGCTCTGAAAAATAGAATTCTGACCTATTAGCTTGTAGTTATTTTTTTTTGTTCGTTAATACCGATTTTAAATTATAGAACATTATTGACTTTAATCAGAAATCAGTGCTGTTTTTTGAACTTTAAACCGGAGTGTGTTAATTTAGTTTAACTTGTTGCATAAAAGGTTGTGTCAATTTTAAATGACTCAATCTAGTTCACTACCATCGGATAGTAACAATAGTTCGAGTTATGTATTTAATACTGTTTAATTTACTAAATTCGATTGTACGACTACGTTAGTAAACTTAAGTCGGTATTGCAAATTTATATATCTATATGATACAATTCTATATTAAATATACATTCAAAGTAAGATTAAACGCTGTAGAATAGATCTCAACGATACATAATGATAACTAGATAAACAATAATTCAATGTACAATTCAAATAATTAAGAATGCAGATCTCAGAATCAATTAGAATAATTCAACAAACAAAATATAAGTAATTGGGAACAATTACAATATCATTTACAAGCAATATCCAATAATCATTATGTACAATTAATTAAAATTCAAATATATTTGACTGTATCAAATTAATATACTACATGCAAGTAAATTACAAAATTAATAAGATTAAATAAAAAGATATTATTTCAAAATGATTTAAAAAACTGTTAAGAAAATGATTACCACTGGATTCATAAAAGATCAAATATCATTTACTTTAAATATGTGCTGAAAAAGTTAAGGATACAAAATCAATTTTCACTTAACTACAAACAAAGTTAATGGTATGATAATTATGATTTCAATCACTTACACAAAAGATGCTATGCAATGATTGAAATGTCAATTGTTACCTAAAAATGCAGTTACGAAAAGAAAGGATAACCTAAAATAAATGTTTAAACTATTTTAAACCATTGCAATTGAGATAAGCATTGTTTATTTCTATTTTATGTTTATGATATTGATCTAAACTAGAATTAGTCAATTAACGAACTTACAGAAATCTTATAAATTATTTACGATTTATATGCTTTAGTAAATAAATATTAAAATATAAATTTACATTATAATGAATGACTTAATAAAGCAAAGTCTTACAAAGTAAATGAATATATTATAAAGTAAGTTTTTCCAAAAAATGTTAAATAATTAGATGTAAAATCTTAAATATTGGTTCCAAAATTATTTTAAATTACATATTTAAAAACAATAATACTGAGTTTAAAGTTAATTTTTACAAATAAAATTATATTTTAATTAAAGTTATTTTTTTAACTAATAATTTTAAATTTAACTTTTTTTACTTTAAATTTTTAAAAATTTTTTTGGGTATGTAATTTAAAATCAAATAAGAGGACTGTAAGTACCTTTCTCTCTAAGCTCTCTGAATATCGTAAGCATTTAAACCAATATTTTTGTAGACGTTGAAAGGGGTACTATGTTGAAAAGTTGGTAGATCGTCAGCACGAGGGGTACTGTTCATCGTTGCAATGAAAAAATCGTGCACTCTACATCAAATAATTGATTGTATATTCTGGTCATATACAAGAAGATAACCATTAATTTGTACATATTTCCCATTCGCGTGTTTTTTGGACTATCTACTGCTATCTTCTTTTGATACATTGTTTGCTCGCTTCTTTAACAGTTCTACTAACGTTAATTGTGGTCGAGAAATACATAAGTACGTTAATAATGAGGCATTTCCCCTTACGGCTCAAATAATTTCTGGTATGTCGTTTGATATTTGCATTTGCAGAACCACCTAGAACTTCTACCTCACGTGAAAGAACGAATGAAAAAAAAATTCCTACAAAATTATCTTCAGCCATTGAATTATATAAAGCATTCATAATTACCTTACAAGATGCTTGTATTAGGTTTAGGTGTTCGGATAATAATGTGAAGATTAGATTTTTTCCTTTTCTCCGCTAACAGAATATCCAAAAATTAGCAACACTGGTTGAAAAATCTGTAAACGTTCCGCATTTATCAAATCCGAAATCAAGTCCGTAAATTAATTAACATATTAACCGTCAAATATTGATAAGATTCGGTGTTATAAATAATGAAACAGTAAAGTGTAATGAATGAGAATGAAAAATAATGTTAAAGCTGTGTATTCAAAATAAAATTCTTCATGATAAACAAATTTAAAGATCTAAAAGATTACACCTTTGAGTGTAAAAACAGATTCTTTGTGTTTATTGTTTCTATAAAAAATTTGACGAATAATAATTTATTTTGTACTAAAATACATCTTGAATGGAAAATTACAATCAAAATCGTTTATATTAATATCAGTTAGAAGAAAGCACACCGCAGCATTCAAAAATAGAAGTTGAAACCCGTTAAACATAAATAAGGGAGACTCAATTAGCAGAACAATTAAAACTAACACCATTCCTGTAAATTAATTGATCTATCTCTTAAAATTGCATTTTTAAATAACAGGAATTTGTGAGAAAAAAATTTATTAGAAGAAACATGTCAGTATCAAATATACTAACATAATTTTGCCATCTGCGACTACCGTTTAGGAATAAATATAAAAAATAAGTTCATTAGATCACTTACAATATTAATAACTAACATTAAATGTGCAATAATTTCTATAACGTTAACCAAATAAGTAACTTTACAATAGAATTTTAATTTACTTTCTATTGTGTAAAATAAAGTGTATTTTAACAATACAGTCAAACTCCAACATAGGTGGAAGGAAGTAAGTGACTCCTGACATTTTTGATAATGAGTTAATAGAGGTGTCAGTAATTATTAATTAAGCTGTTAATAGAATAAGTAATTTTTTATATAGGAAGTGGCAATTTTTTATATAAATCGCTCCGTTATTTAATAAACAATAATTTTGAAATTTAATTTTAATTAAAGTAACTTCGAGCGCTTCTGCCTGAGCAAAGGAGTGGGAATTTCCACAAGACTCCCACTGCGATCACTCCGACGTTAAATATGTAGGTCGCGCGGGGGTCCCGTTGTCTTTTTGTTCTCACTGCATTCTGCATATACCGAAGCTGCTTTTCTATTGAGAGTATGAGGTATACTAGTAGTTTTAAATTACTAAATTGAGTTTAACTTAATATATACTCGCTCTATAACTAAATTTGAAACTATTTAATTTGTTTCAATACTTAGTAGTTAAAATCGCCTTACTACATCTCCGAATATTTAAACCGTAATCGCTGAAACCTATTTACATTGGTAGAGCTCGTATTTATTAACCATCATTCATTCATCATCAACCATTGATGAAGGATTCTTGTTTGTAAAAGGGGCTTGTTCCCTTTGTCTAACGCATCCGCCGCCCGGCCGAATGAATTCTATTTTGGGAACATCTTCTACCGGCGGACAACGGCCGGAATTATCCTCCGTTGAGAGACCCGAGCCAGCGGTTTGAAAGCCGGGCAAGTTTACTATTTGCTCCAAAGACCGAGTATCAGCTTATCTTTGGGCGGCGCTCAAAATACTTTGATCCGTTTTCACTCATGGAGAAAAGAACCGAATCCGCAAGCCGCCAGGAGTGGTATCAAAAAATAAAATAAGTACCGTAACGTGTAGTTAGACTAAATAAATATTATTTATTTAGTTAGTTGAGGACAGGCTTCATTTGCCACCACCGAAGCAACCCTTTACAATAACGCTTTACGTGTTCCATATCTATTTGATTATATTTACTATATAAATGCAATTATATTAAAAAGGTGTTAATTTATCAAAATTGCAAAATCGTTTATTTTTTACGCCTTTGATTAAGCATTAAAAGTATTCTAAAAAGATATTTTATAAGCTTTACATAAGAAATATGAAAATGCAAACTTTCACGTTTGTCATTCATAATTAAAGTACCTAGATTGAAACGTGTGTATGTATACTTATTTTTACAAATTTAAACGTTTTCATAACAATTACATCCTTGACATTAAATGATTAACATTAAAAAAAATGAATTATGCTGTCAAACAAATTTATAGAATATGGAAACACAACGAAAAGCCTTTCTGTAACGGTTAGGTAAATATATTTGAAATATAACGATGAAATAGATTTTTATTTAAGAAAGATTAGTTAGATGTGTAATAAATTAAATATTATTAAACCGCATTGAAAACGACATTCGAGAACACCCTCTAGCGAACCAAGGCTAACACAATACAAAACATTTAAATTTGTAAAAATAACAATAAATGTACAAAAGATAAGTATCTTAAGTCACATAAGGAAAGTTAATTTATTGCGACTTATCAATTCATGTAGGTTTATATTAAAATTGGGACCATGCTAAGCCTAGATGTAATATCTCAGTAATGAATGCAGTAAAAATGTTTCAATTAGAAAAGCAAGCACTAATCTTACACTTGACTAATTTATATTACCCATATTAAAACAAAAATATAAAATAATATTTAAAGAGCTTGAAATTACGTTTATTAATAGAATAATTTGGTTGACGCTTAAACAAGAGTTTCAAAACTCTTTGTGTCATATCAGCAGCTTGTAATTGTAAATCTGTCTACAAAGTTCTTCGAAATCACTTTGAAATTTAGAGTACGAACCTTTACATTCTTAGTTTACTAAGAAAATAAAAGCTTTTTTGATAAAATTTAATGAAATTCTTGAATGTTTTAAGTGCAGTTAATAGAAACGAAGGGAATTCGTACTTCTCCAAAACTCTAATAATAAGTTAGAGGCTTCAGAAGTTAACCACCAACTTGAACAGTAATCGTATTACCGGTTCGAACTTTACCGAAAACAAAGAGAAGATGAGAAAGTTTTAAACAATGCTAATCATTGGCCTTTCAGATGTGATTTTAGAATTTTAACATAGGTTTAATTAATTGCCAATCTGTCTCTGTTACGTTAAATACATTTTGAAATGATTCTATAATATTTACAGTTTTAAAATAATTAAAGCCTGTCCGGTAGAACTGAACGGGTATCGGATTAACAAGGAGGATTGTCAATATATGGTTCTATTGTGCTTGAAACCGCCTTAATGCTTTGCTGTCTCGTACTTATTGTACGTGACAAAGAAAGATGGATATATTATGAATAATGCCTCTATTTCTGCCGAACAAAAGCGTTTGCAACTTTCACACATAATGACAAGGCAATAAGAATCAGATGCAGGTAGAATAGAAATTCAATAGGTATAATAAAATGCCAGTGGTTCTCAACACTGCTTTAACATTATATAATTTGTGAAGAAATGCAACTTTTGTATAATAAAAATAATAATCGATTACTAATTTGTTGAACAGAAAATGTAGATAATAGTGGACCACCATTTTCTTTTTCTTCTTTAAAATAATCGACTGTATTTAAAACTAATTCGAATTTCTTTACTCAACTTTTCGGCATTATATTAATGGTTAGTTTATATAAACGCTTACTCAAAGAATAATGATAATATAGATATTGCAGTTGTTTTATTTATACCT
>JARFJB010001838.1:0-13032 GCA_036346205.1 Vesta saturnalis
CAACCCGTAAAAACTGTGGTGACAACAATTAATCTTATGCGACAGACTGCAAACTAAATTTGGTTTTTTCCATTTCCATGACAACGAAAGGTATACTGATGCCAGTATTTATGATTTCAAGGTGCACCAATACAAAAAATAGCTTAAAGTATTTGTGGCTAATTGGTGTTTAAAACACGCCCAATTTTTCGAACACTAGTGCGCAATATCCACTGATACTTTAATATACTATTTTTTACATTGTGCACTGATATTTACATTGTAAAATTTGCTAAATGTATGTTTTCTATGTTCAATATGTCGACAAAAGGGATGGTTAAAGTTAAGGTTATTACAATTATTTGATTCTGAGAATTTTGAGCTTGCAAGATTCAGTACATTAGTTACGTTATTATTGAAATTTTAAGTAAAAAGGATTGCGCATTACTTTGCGTCGTAAGCAATTGTACATTATACCCAGTTTTTTTTTGTATTATAATATAGTATTAATGAACTTTAAATGTATTATTTCATTGACATATGCAACATTATATATGATTTGCTCACATTTTTATTGTTGTTTGCGGTTTCAATAAAGCGGTAGAGAGCAGTAGCTTTGATTGCGTTTTTACTACTAATTATCCTAATAGTAATTTTTCGAATTAGACGGCCTTGCAGCGATGACGATTTCATTATTGCTGTTTATGATTTTGACGAAAGGTTTCAACGCTGATCAATGAATGAGAGATTTCATTTGTTTTCTTGCTATTTTTTATTAGGATTAAGATTTTTGGAACTAGAATTTCGTTGATGGGATTGACGTAAAGTGGAATTTGAGTAAATGAGCTTGATGACCTTTACAGTTGGTCTAGCCGCACTTTGTTTTGTTTTGATTTCGTGCGAAGATTTTGAAGCCTACACAACAGCACGGGTTCAATAGTCATTTTTTGCTGATTTACCTAGATGACGCTATTAAATGTAAGCAAGTTTTTTGTCTGTTTACAATAATGGTGTAAATAAATGTTTTAAAGCGTTCTCAATACAAATCGTTAAAATAACTAGAGTCACGAACCACTCAATAAAAGATAATGCCGTTGACTCAGTAGGTAGATTAAATCGGGCCTGGTTCATGCTTTTTTGATTTGCTTAATTGCCAACAAGTTTCTGCTTAGTTATTTCCACCTAACATCAATATAGTAACTTCAAGGTAACAATAATAAAAGTTATCTCGGACGCCAAGTTATTTTTTTTTATTGTGCTCGGAATAACTAAACCGAGGATAGAATAAAGCATTCACCAAAATGTCAAAATAAAAGATATACAAACTATGTTTATTAAGTCAATGGGGTATAAATACCTGTTATAAAATTTTTGTACAACTTCTTGAGAACCTCTGTTATCATAAGGAATGCGGAAATGTAAACCATAGATGATGTAATCTTCGTACCAATGTTGCGCAATATGTCGTATTTTTAATATTTTACGTTGTAAACCATACCAAAGTTGAATTTACTTCTTACAAGTTTACATTCATTGAAATTTGAATAATCCAGAGTTTATTGCATTCTCTTAAAGGTTCAAATAAAAAGGTGTGATCTAAATTTAGATCTGAATTAAATGCAAAATGTAATCATAAAATGAAAGTACCCAAAAATGCTAGAAGTGCCTACAAAGAGCAAATGTTTCAGATTTTAATATAATACGAGTTAAAGGTGTCTCGCCATTAAATCAATGGCACTTTACACAAAATTTAGGTGGAAACCAAAAATGGCTTCTTGCTTAAAAGAACGTACATCAAACAATGCTAAAAAGGACGCTCACGGTATCAGGTGATGAAGCGATGCGCGCGAAATATGTACAGAAAATAATTCCACGATATGAAAGTATAAACCCTTAAGAAAATATGCAACTTAAGTTACACCAATGCAAATTAAGTGGTCTACCATATAGTTATAAATCATTAATAATTAAAAACCCTTTTTTTATTTACAACAAAATGAACGAAGAACGTAAAAGATTCCTTACATGTTTTAAACATTACTGGGGAGTACTAGCATTTATTTGTGTGATAATTAAGCCCCGACCTTGATTTTAAACGAACTGGAGGCCATTGATTTATGACTACCCTATTGTGACGTATGTTAGTCTACACCCTACACGCCGACCCCGTAACACCCCACCCCCAAACCACTGAGCTGTCGACATTCGCCCCCGTTATTTGTTACACCTCTTTCTATTGTCATTTTCACATGTTTAAAAATCAATTGTTACTTCCAAACGTTTTTAATTTGTGTGACGTGCTATTACCCTTAGAAGTGCAGTTGCATGAATTTTGGATTGCTGGTCAAGTTAGGACTTTGGCATGCGCACGACACCTGTGTAAAGATTGTCTTGCTTATTTTTCTCATCCTTACTTTAATTACATGAGATAAGGACTAATCACTAAGTATTACTATAATTTTCAAAAACGTCAATCTACTTCAACTCTATTTAGATAAATATACTGATTACCGATCACTTTACTTATAACCCTCTTTTATGCAGGAACAAATTCATAACTGAGCTTGATAAACACACTTAATCAACTGGTATATTTAATTGCGTAAACGTGATAAATATTTTCAGTATCTCAAACTTAGGCAAAAACAATATATTATTTGCCAAATATATTCTCTGATATCCAAGTATTAAAAGTTTCGAAAAAAACAATTTTACATAATTAAAAGCGTCTACAACGAGTGATGCTATTTTGAAAGTGTTTGAGAGATGCAGGACAATTAGTTTCAGAAGAAGGTTTTTGGATCAATTAGTTAACCTAAAATTTTCCTTTGTTTACTAAACATTTTGTAAGTTTTACGTTAAAGCGGCTTTAGGTTTGTAAATATTTACTTACTCGTATTATTCACCCAACTCACAAACTATGAAAGAAAATTATTAAGATAATTAATTCAAATATGTTAAGTACTAAAATAAACAAGGAAAGTTAAACTAGATTAGATTAGGTACGCTTAAGCAAAAGCGTGATAAAATGTTTTATTTTTGAGTGACGGTAAATTAACGTGTTTGTTTTTAGTTTGCATAATCAAATTATAACCTCTATAACAAGCTTTCACCATTTGTATTCATAATAAATACTTTTATAGCCAAACTCGTATATTTGAAATGTATTCATAAATCCAATAACTGTCAGATAGAAAACAGTAATTAATAAATCTTGAGGTGAACAATATGATCGCAATTAAATCTACCGAAAAACCAACTGTTAAACGTTATTTTAAAAATTTTGGTAGAATTAATAAAGATATTTACCAGTTCATGATTTTATGAATCTTAAAATCCATAAATTGTCAGCATTCAGTTCATAGCTTATGAGGGCTAACTATGAAAATATTATTTGGTCCAACAAAGAATAATCAGTATGAATTGCTGTATTCAATCAAAAAACTCTTTCAGGCGAGAATGTTATTAGTTGCATTAGTCGCTCTTTACTATAGGCCATCCAAACCTCCAAGTGCAGTATGGGGCTTATGGGAAGCCATTACATACTTTCCAAACTTATTATACCGATAGAAAAAGGAAAACTCTACGTATTTCATTCCCTCCTCAAGAGGGAAACGGATTGCTTGAGCTTTCCAAGCTCCTTCAGCCACAATAATGGATTCCCAGCATACATACATACATTACGTATATATGCATGGTGTGATTAAGGATGGGTGTGGTCAGGATAGGAACGGAAGGAACGGAGTTAGGGGGAATACTAAGTGGCCGCACATGGTGTTGAAAGAACCTCATACAGGGTACACGGTAACGGAATCAAACCCATTACCTCCCGAATGCTAAGCACATCCTTCCACCTCTATCCTACTAGCTCGGTATTATGCCGATAAATTACTGAACCGTTTTATAATATTGGACCCAGTAGCTTACGGTGTAAGAGACACAGTTTCTAACTTAAAATAAAAGACTTGAATATAAATTTTAAATGCACTTGTCAATCGAGTTGAAAATACACCGAATGGAAGTTCGATTCATAAGAAGCTGGTCGCATTAGAAGCTAAATGTTATGTTGTTTATTTGTATGTGGCTCTTTTGCTGCATATTTATAATGTCGCAGATGTCGAAACAATTACAGCAAGAACAGTTGTTAATAGATTTAGTGCAAAGCTATCCATACCTATATGATAAAAGCTCTAGTGATTTATAAGGACAACAATACTAAAAAAATATCGTCTAGGAAAATATTGCTGCTGCTTTGACTCTGCAAGAGGTGCTTTTGATTTTTAAATAAATTTTACGTACACTCTTATGATAACTATTATAAGTGTACCAAGTTGATTTTAAAATAAATCATAATTTTTTTTTAAGTTAATGAATTTCAAAGAATATGGCGCTTGTTGCGAGGCCGTTCTACAAAGGAAAGGAGAATCATAAAGACAATACTGTCTGGATCACAAGCCCCGGATGCCTCAACATGGCCACTTTATAAATACTTGTTCTTTATGCAAAAGCATATTCAGACAAGAAAGTAGATACACTTTCTAATTATTGTATTAGAATGAATGTTATTGTTCTTTTAAAATTGTAGAAAGATTTCCGATGTGACTCAGCATCCTGAGAGACCGAATTTGTTTTCAGCAGGCTCTTCAAACCCAAAAATTTTAACTCCGCTTTAGAGTCAAGTGAAGATGTGTGGGATACCTATTCACAAATGGTGGGGACGGAAATATCAGAAGTTTCTGAAGATAAGATGTAGCCGTCAACTGATGGTGCCACTGAAATCAGTTCGTCAACTCCACACGTATTATTGTCATCAACACCATTCACACCAAAGATCTCAAAGGCAAAAAAAGAAAGCGAGAAGAGGACTCTGTGGAAGTTGTATTAGCAGCATTAAAGGGTTACATGAAAATGAAGGCACAAACAGGTGGCAAAAATTCATCGTTTGGGCAATATGTCGGATTCACACTTGACGAAATGCGCCTAAAAGAACAAAATGCTAAAAAATTGAAAATAGTGGAGATTTTAAATGATCCATATCTTGAATAAATAAAAAAATTTTTTTTATAGTTTTCATTATAATGAAAGTAAAATTCTCACTTGACTTGCTTTATTTATGTTTTAATAGGTAAGAATGACAAAATACTGTAACACTATTGATAACTATGAACATTATTAACAGAAATAACTAATGCACCTAAATTTAATATTTCAGAATATTTTCCTGCCAGGGCACTTGTCCTGTAGGAGAAAGAAAATAGCTTTTTAAGTTGTCCCGGTATTGATTTTTTTCTTATGATTGTGGACCTGAACAGGCTAAATTTGACCTATCGTGCTAAAGCACTCAGGAACACTTAGTAGAATGGGTAGAGGGATAATGACTTGCCAATAGATGCCTATGAATAGCTACCTTAAATTTTCTCATATCATAAGTGAGAGGAAAACAGGAACAAGGGATATCATTCCAGAGTTTAGAAGCCGTGTAGAAAAATGTGGATTGCGCCCGTTTGGTACGAAAAGTGAAGATTTGTACTGCATACTGATGATGTGAATGAGCGAACCGAGTGTTTCTCGCAAAGATAGCCCGAGATGGTATCAAAGAATATAATTCAGCAGCACAATAGCCGTTGTAATAACGATAATACAAAGAAAGTACTGAAACCATCCTTCTATGCTCAAGGGACTGTATGTGAGAAGTTAAGGACGGGTCATTTATAAGCCTAATCGCTCTCTTTTGAATACGATCAACGATATCGAGAGCGTATTGGGGAGCACTAACCCAGAGTTGAGAATTATATTCCAGATGAGGCCGAATTTGGGCCTTATACAGCAGGAGTTGTTGAGAGGTAAAGCACTGCTTAGATCTGTACAAGAACCCTATTTTACGAGCAGCTGTTTTGGTAGCTGACAGAAGATGGTCAACCCATGAGAGATTTGAAGATACATTCATACGCAACAGAGTAATAGAGTCTGAAAACTTAAGAACTGAGCCATTCATACTTACAACAGGAAATGATCGATCTTTTTTGGCGGACACAAGGCAACACTGAGTTTTGTTAGAATTAAATTTAACTAGATTATTGCTTCCCCATTCACACATACCAAAGCAACTTGACTAATATTAAATTATTATAAGTTTTTGTTATGAACGAATAAGTTCAAAGGTAAATATGTAATTAAAAATTATTATTAATTTTATTAAATACATATATAAAAAGTTTACCTCGAGCAGGATTTGAACCTACGACCTGTACTTTGCTAGAGTACCGCGCTAACCAACTGCGCCATCAACGTTCAATCAATAGATGTAAATTTTATCTTTATGTATGTAGAACTGTTGTAAATTCTAAATGTAAACTTTATTTATGTATTTAATAAAATTAATAACCATTTTCAATTATATTTTTATGAATGTTTACATTACGTAAAAAATAATCTTAATTACATTTAATAAGCATGGGATTACACATGAACTTCACATGAGATGTGGTTTTGATGTGTAGAACTGACTTGTAAAGAAAATTAAGATTTTAGCCACGTTAAAACTAACCATTAACGAGCACCTAATAAAGCAACTTTCTATAACTACTGGGTGGTGAATGTTCAGACGCATCATAGGAAATCCAATGGGAAGTGATAAACTCTCGAATTCCTGCTTCTATAATTATTTTAAGTAAAAACTCTACCATTCCTGTACAGCATCCGGACAGCAATGATATGTCAAAATGACACAATCGTTCAAACGTCAAACCATCTAAATAACCAATTCAAAAAAGCAGGTTAATAAATACAGTAGATTTAGTTATCTAAAAAATTAATTAAAACTATTTTTTGGAAGAGTTACTACCAAATTTGAAAATAGTGGAACGTCCTTCGTGTAATTGTGACAAAAATTATGAAACTAACATTCAAAGAAATGAATGGCACGAATGCGAGTCTTTAATGTCTGTAAATCTGCAAACCTTTCGGAAGTGAAAATTTTAGATTTCAAGTGTCCCCAGAGGTAATAGGCACTTCGAATATTCGAATATTCCTACTCAAACATTAATTTTTTGACGATATCGAAATCACCTTTCAACAACAATTTCAGGCCTTTCTGTTGACCAAAACCTATAATTTTGCACGTTTGGTACATTATTTAAGGTAAACGTACACTCATCCGTAAAACAAATGTTCTTTAAAAATTATCGGTCTAGCTTAGCCTTTTCCTCTTAACAAAACTCTGCTCTTCTCTCTAAATCCCCATCAAACAACTCCTGATTACACTGAATTTTGTACAAATGGAAACTATTCCTTTCCAAAATTTTTAATGCGGTTCTATTATGCATTCCAAACTGGTTCGCAATTTCTCAAGAACTTATGTCAGGATTTTCAAGAACTGCAGTTAATACATTTGTAGTATTTTCATTTTCAAACACATTTCCTTGAATCTTGGTTTCATAATTTTGAAGCATTTACACAAAGGAAGAACCGTTCCACTATTTTAACATTTGGTAATAATTCTTCCAATTGTAGTATGGCTTGGAATCCGGCGGTTTGGATATTTCGCGCTAAATAAGGCACTTACTGTGCACGTGCTATGGCCGAATAAAACATTTTTACAATTTCTATTCTTTGTGAATCGGTGTACGACATTTTCTAAGTTTGTTGTTATGACTAATAGACTGACAATATGACAATATCTCCCCCTAACATTTCATTGCTGTTCTGATGCTTTACAGGAATGGTACATAATTTTTTCAATTTTTGAAATTAGCATAAACTGTAAAATGTTCTTAATAGTTTCATCTGATAGACAATTCAATTTTTTAAAGAAAAGTTCCTGTCGAGTTTTTACCTAAAATAATTACGGGAACAGGAATTTGAGGGGTGAATGACTAGCATAGCCTCGAAAGATGTACTGATGCCGAATAGGTCCATTCCAAAAAACACTCAAGGAAAGTCCCTGCGAGAACTGTCTTAGCAGCTAAACTAGTAAATCCCATTCCCACGTTCACGTCGTACCACCTGACTGTAGTCGTAATAGACTGTAGCTAACGGGTAAGGGTTAAAGGCGAGTTTCTGGCTCCTGGAAACTGTTACCTTCGGTTAAGAGAGCACACCCCTACAGAAAATGTTGGTCCTCCAAATTTGGGGCTTGGAGCGATGGGTTAGCAGCCCACCTCCTGTAAAAAGCCCAAACGCTAAAAATACCAGGGCCCTGCCTCGGAACTCGGCCGAAAATAGATTAAGACGACAACTGCCAAAGAAAAAGACTGAAAATTGGAATGTGTAAAGTTCGGGGTATTGCAAATAAAATACCTGAAGTTATACAAACTGTTAAAGCTTATAACTTAGACATAATAGTGCTGTCAGAAACCAAGAAAAAAGGAAATGGAAGTGAAAAAGTGAACGAATATATTCACTTTTGGTCGGGTGTAGAGAAATCTAAACGAGCAAGCGCTGAAGTATCCATTATGATTAAAACACAGCTAAAAAAATTTATAAAAGATTACAAATTTGTAGCAGATGTAATTCTCATAACCTTAAAAATTTATAGCCATGATTTATCAACAATTGGAGTATATCCGCCAACAGACACAACAGACAAACAATTAAAGTATGATTTCTATGAACAACTATCAATTGAATTAAGAATAATTAATAATAGACAAAGCACAATAATAGCGGGCGATTTAAATGGGAGAGTTAAGAGTCAGCATAAGAACAAAGTGGTAGGAAAATTTGCAGAGGAAGTAGAAAATGACAATGGGGAACGATTATTGGAGTTATGTGACCAACATAATTAAAACTTATGAATACATTCTTCAAACATAAAGATATACACCGATACACGTGGGAAAAAACATCACTACAACAAAATTCTATTTCTGCTTTTAAAGTTAACGATACAAGAGTTAAAAGAGGTGTCAATTGTGCGACTGATCATCATCTCCTAGTCGCTACGGTGGTATATCCATTTTTAAAAATTAACTCGAAACGGCAAGAAAATGACAATACAATAAAATTGACAAATCGAAGATTAATTTAGAGTGACTCCGATAGGACGGTATTAGGGATTTATATGAAAGAAGGCTACGAAATGAATCAAGGAATAGGGTACATACACAAGTTACAGAAGAAGAGTATGAAAATATCAAGAATACAGTACATAAAGTTGCAAAAAAAAAAACTCTAGGGGAATATAAAAAGGATAGTAAAAGGAAACAGCCTGTACGATGTACAGAATCAATCAAAGAGTTAATTATGAAAAAAAATAAACTGTAAAAAAAAATATCTAGCTCAGAAGTTAGATGAAAGCAAACAACAATACAAAATTAAATGTGCAGAGGTACGAGAACAAATTAACATTGAAAATAATAGATTTTGAAAGCAAAGATGTTTACAAATAAACATATATTGGAGGATCGCAATATACAGAAATATCAAAGATCATAAAAAACATTAAAACAAATCATAAACCCACTCCGACGTGGCTAATTAGTACTACCCAGTGGAAAACACATTATGAGTCCTTACTAACGGAGACGAGAGAAGCATTTCTAGAAAATACTATCTACATCGATAATAACGAACCGATACCGATAACAATAAATGAAGTAAGAGAAAGTATTGGTGTAAGGAAAAATGGTAGATCACCAGTACCTGGGAATATCTAAGGTGAACTTTTAAAATATGGTGGAATTCAACTTTGGGAAGATATTACAAATCTAATGAATCAGTGTCTCGTACAACAAAAAATACCAAAGGAGTGGAAATCGCACTCAGAAAATGGAAAAGAGCTTGTGAAGGAATGGGAATTCCCATCAATGCATCTCATCTTTTTACTTTAAGCTTCACAGACGACAGGCGATACTGGTCCACGACACGTACGACATGGAATTTATACCTAGACGACTATATAATGAATATAAAGAGTGGGGGCTTGAAATTAGCTTGGAGAAAACAGAATATCTGATAGTGAATTCTGATGCACAATTTCAAATTCTTATCAATGACGACATTAGCATAAATCAAGTAAATAAATTCAAGTATTTGGGCGCAATAGTGGACAAGGATGGCATTGGAAAACAAGAGATTAAAAAAAGCATATAATGTGCGCGCAAAGTTATGGAGTCACTCAATTCAATATGGCGGGATAAAAATGTTAGTCAGAAGAATAAAAAAAGGATTGGACAAACAATGGTAGAGACAGTGCTATGTTACGGTAATGAAGTATGGACAATAAAAGAAGAAGATAAGCGGAAAATAACATCTATAGAAATCGATTATTTAAGAAGAAATGCCAGAAGGTCGAGTTTAGAGCACGTAAGGAATGATGAAATTTGAAGAACAATGCTAGCAACAGAAACAATAATTGAGGGTAGAAGAGAGAAGTGTAAAATGGTTCGGGAACCTACTTCGTATGGAGGAAACTGGATGGCCAAAACGCTTATTTGCATTGAAACCCCCGGGCAAGAATAAGAAAGGCAGACCGAGGCGTTCCTGGAAAGAAACGATTAGAAAAGCCATGAGAGATCGAGACTTGGAAGAGAATATTACCTATGACAGAAAAGCATGGAGACTGGGAGTGGGTAAACAACCTGTGGTTGTATGTATTCAAACCCTATATATATATATATATATTATATATATATATATATATATTAATTTATGATTTCTTTGAGTTCCTATGATGTGTCCGACACCACTCACACCAAAAATTTCCCAAAGGCAAAAAAAGAAAGCGAGAAGAGGACTCTGTGGAAGTTGTATTAGCAGCATTAAAGGGTTACATGAAAATGAAGGCACAAACAGGTGGTAAAAATTCATCGTTTGGGCAATATGTCGGATTCACACTTGACGAAATGCGCCTAAAAGAACAAAATGCTAAAAAATTGAAAATAGTGGAGATTTTAAATGATCCATATTTTGAATAAATAAAAAAATTTTTTTTATAGTTTTCATTGTAATGAAAGTAAAATTCTCGCTTGACTTGCTTTATTTATGTTTTAATAGGTAAGAATGACAAAATACTGTAACACTATTGATGACAATGAACATTATTAACAGAAATAACTAATGCACCTAAATTTAATATTTTAAAATATTTTCCTGCCAGGGCACTTGTCCTGTAGGAGAAAGAAAATAGCTTTTTAAGTTGTCCCGGTATTGATTTTTTTCTTATGATTGTGGACCTGAACAAGGCTAAATTTGGCCTATCGTGCTAAAGCACTCAGGAACACTTAGTAGGATGGATAGATGGATAATGATTTGCCAATAGATGCCTATGAACAGCTACTTTAAATTTTCTCATATCATAAGTGAGAGGAAAACAGAAACTAGGGAGATCATTCCAGAGTTTAGAAGCCGTGTAGAAAAATGTGGATTGCGCCCGTACGAGAAGTGTAGGTTTGTACCGCATACTGATGATGTGAATGAGCGAACCTCTCGCAAAGATAGCCCGAGATGGTATCAAAGAATATAATTTAGCAGCACAATAGCCGTTGTAATAGCGATAATACAAAGAAAGAACTGAAACCATCCTTCTTTGCTCATGGGACTGCATGTGAGAAGTTAAGGACGGGTCATTTATAAGCCTAATCGCTCTCTTTTGAATACGATCAACGATATCGAGAGCGTATTGGGGAGTACTAATCCAGAGTTGAGAATTATATTCCAGATGAGGCCGAATTTGGGGTTTATACAGCAGAAGGAGTTGTTGAGAGGTAAAGTACTGCTTAGATCTGTACAAAAAACCTATTTTACGAGCAGCTGTTTTGGTAGCTGACAGAAGATGGTCAACCCATGAGAGGTTTGAAGATACATTCATACCCAATAGAGTAATAGAGTCAGAAAACTTAAGATCTGAGCCATTCATACTTACAACAAGAAATGATCGAAGGCAACACTGAGTTTTGTTAGCATTAAATTTATCTAGATTATTGTTTTCCCATTCGAGAATACGTTGAATGTCTTTCTTGATTGAATTTGCCATTTCAGCTTTTATTTTTTTGATTTGACATAGAAGGTGGATTATCACTTTGAATAGACTGAGATGAACTACAGTGAAGAGTGCTATCGTCAGCAAAGCAATGGATGGGGTTAGTTGTGGTCGTCTCTATTTGCTAAGTTGTGCAAACATAATATTGCCTTCACAAGTGTCTATGTTTTTGACATCTGCTACAATGGTATTCCTTAAAAGTCCACAACGATTTACTAAAATCCCAAATGTATCTTCAATCATTCTGCGGGCTCTTAACAGATGATAGTTGAAAATACGTTTGGAAGTATCTAGGTTACGCCCTGGGCGTTGCCTTACAATGTACGGTCTGAAGGGAAATGCCGCATCTGAGACTAAGGCATAGGGCTGTAGAATATTGCTGTTTGGTAATCGTTTTGCTTTGAGGACAAACAGTAAAAAGTAAAAATCCTGCCAAAATAATTAAATCATCATCCATTTCAATTAGTGAGGAGTACGGAACAACAGAAACTTCAAAAATAAAAAGTTAGGTTAAATACTGACATTCTTAAAGCATACGTTCTGTAAAACTAGGAATCACTTCATACCTTACTGCGTAAGTTTACTGCTAAAAGCTTATTTCTTACGTCTTATTTTTTACCGATATGGAACTCTGAATCGGCCTTAACTGTACAAATTACTTTATTAAATTTCATTCTTGTAGTTAATGAATATTATTTTAGGTGCACACGCTTACATGTATTTATATTTATGAATTATTATAAGTTTTTGTTATAAACGAATAAGTTCAAAGGTAAATATGTAATTAAAAATTATTATTAATTTTATTAAACACATAAATAGAAACTTTACCTCGAGTAGGATTTGAACCTTCGACCTGTACTTTGCTAGAGTACCGCGCTAACAAACTGCGCCATCAAGGTACAAGCCCCAATCGATGTAAATTTTATCTTTATGTATGTAGAACTGATTTAAATTCTAAATGTAATGACATTACAATCAAATTACTTATATTAATGGAATGTGAGCCTGCAATATCGCAAGTATTCACACATACCAAAGCAACTTGACTAATATTAAATTATTATAAAATT
>JARFJB010001840.1:0-135000 GCA_036346205.1 Vesta saturnalis
GTATAAGAAAGTTACGGCCAAATTTCCATTTGAGTCCAATTTGTAATATATGTCAACCAATCAGAGCCTTAGATACTTAGGCAAATGGCTGGAAAAAATTGAATTTTTGGTAACAACCAGAAAGATATAAAAGGAAGTGCTCTGAAATTCAACTCTCTCTCTAGAATTTGTTCAAAGTTTAAAAGTTAAAACAGTGTTGTGCAATTGTGTTAAAAAGTAAGTTTCATAACCTAATTTAAATTTTCGTAAAGAAAGTTATATTTACGAAGAATACTGAGAGCATTTGTTTTATATCGACGGTTAAAATAAATAGTTCGGTCTCCGATACCTGTCGTTTTCGGAAAATATTTTGTACGTGTTAATTTGTGTCACGATTTTGTAAAGTTTTGTGTTATCAAACTTGAATTGATTCCGTTATACCAAATTAAAACCCACTTTTATTTGGTTAATGTTGTTTTATTTCTCCGGACAATTTCTTAAATAAAATTTGAATCGGCATCTAAAATAAAAGTGTTTATCAACAAAATTTTGGATAATATTTAAATATTTCTTTAAAACGATCCCATTCATTAAGTCTTAAATTTAATTAAATAAGTTACCAAAGTAAAATAAGTGGTTGGAGTTTTTGATTTCGAAGATCATAAGTTTTGGAAGTTGGTGTCTTCGACAACCTGAGAATCGAGTTAGCTGTATATGGGTGATGGTAACAACTACAATCAGTGGACACTGCCTGCATCTAGTTGGAGTTATCCGAAGACATCAATTTACAGTGAGGACAGTATGTGTGAGTCACAAATTTTTATAACCCTATTGATTGTGGACATACTTTTGATAAATTTCCTGCAAATTGATATTCATTACATACATGTTTTGGTTTAGAATTTTAAATATTTACTTGTGTAAACACCTGTAAAGGTATCAAATTATTTTCTTTTTCAAAATTTTCATTTTGGATATAAACAGTAAATTTCTAAATTATTTATTTGACATTTTTGACAGCTTTTAATTTCACTTAAGTTCATTACAACGCATGCATTTGTAGTAAATTATATTCAGGATAAATTTTATACTTTCATAATAATTGTATAAAGTGTATTTCTTATACACATTTTCAAATTTAAATTTAACTTCAAACTAAATTACATGAACTCTATCCCCAAATTGAGATTGAGCTAGTCCGGTGCATTAAAAGTAAAATTTTCATTATTCATATTATTTACAATTAAATATTATATTTATTCGATTATCTAAATAATTCCCTCAAATAAATTTTAGCCAGTACAATATATATATATATATATATATATATATATATATATACATAAACACGTTACACATACAGAGTCATCTGAACTGATTTTACAGCGCACACACACACACAAACACACACACACAAATCACTCATAATAAAACTCACATTAATTTACATATATTACTCACTTACACACACACACACACACACACACACACACACACACACATTCACACACATTACACAACACAACAACACAAACACACAACACACAAAACACAAACAAGCACGCATGAGAACCACACAACACACACACACAATTACACAGACAGACAGACAGACAGACAGACAGACAGACAGACAGACAGACAGACAACAGACAGACAGACAATAACACACAATTAACTATTAACACACACAATTAACACACACACACACACACACACACACAACACACACACACAAACACACACACAAAATACTTATAATTACACACAATTACATTACGCAGATACGCAACAAACGCAGACGCAATAACGCAGACGCAGACGCAGAAAAGACGCAGGCGCAGACGCAGTGCAGATAGACGCAGACGCAATAAAAAGGACATCAGCGACATAAGCAATATATATAAACAAATAATAATACATACATACATCCAAGGACAAATATAAAAATTATATGACACACAATACAAAAAACACAACAAAAATAAAATATAACGCAACATAATAAAAAAAAAAAAAAAAAAAAAAAAATAAAAAAGGTGGTAAAAAAAAAAAAAAAAAAAAAAAAAAAAAATTTTTTTTTTAAAAAAAAAAAAATTTAATAAAAAAAAAAAAAAAAAAAAATTTTTTTATTTTTTAAAAAAAAAAAAAAAAATTTTTTATTTTTATTTTTAAAAAAAAAAAAAAAAAAATTTTAAAATTTTTTAAAAAAAAAAAAAAAAAAAAAAAAAAAAAAAAAAAAAAAAAATTTTTATTAAAAAAAAAAAAAAAAAAAAAAAAAAAAAAAAAAAAAAAAAAAATTTTTTTAAATTTTTTACAAAAATTTTATTTTTTTATTAAAAAAAAAATTTTTAAAAAAAAAAAAAAAAATTTAAAAAAAAAAAAAAAAAAAAAAAAAAAAAAAAAAAAAAAAAAAAAAAAAAAAAAAAAAAAAAAAAAAAAAAAAAAAAAAAAAAAAAAAAAAAAAAAAAAAAAAAAAAAAAAAAAAAAAAAAAAAAAAAAAAACAAAAAAAAAAAAAAAAAAAAAACACTTTTTTTAATTTTTTTTATTTTTTTTTTTAAAAACAAAAAAATTTATTAAACAAATTTTTTTTTTTTTTTATATTATTTTAAAAACAACAAAAAAAAAATTTTAAAATAATAAAAAAACAAATTATTTAAATAAAAAAAAAAAAAAAAAAAACACAAAACAAAAAAAAAAATTTAAAATATAAAAAAAAAAAAAAAAACAAAATATTATTAAACAAACAAAGTTTTTAAAAAAAAAAAAAAATTTAATAAATTATTAAATTAAATTTATATTAAAAAAAAAAAAATAAAATTTAAAATTAATAAGAAAAAAAAAAAAAAAAAACAAAAAAAAAAAAAAAAAAAAAAAAAAAAAAAAAAAAAAAAAAAAAAAAAAAAAAAAACAAAAAAAAACAAATTATTTTAAAAAAAAACAAAAAACAAAAAAAAAACAAAAAAAAAAAAAAAAAAAAAAAATTTAAAAAATATTATTACACAAAACAAAAAAAAAAAAAAAATTAAAAACACAAAAAAAAACGTAAATTACGGAAATATTACAGACAACATTAAATTAAAAACCCAATTTAAAAACCAATATAAAATTTAATGTGTTTTTGGTTTGAAAGAAAAAGTACAATGATTAAACTAACATTTTCCCAAAATAAAATCCGCCAGAGGTAAAGTGGAGGTCTGCTGCGTTCTAAGGAAATGGTTTTAATTCTTCCTTTCATTTCTGTACGTAGCGCTTGCACTAGGTGCAAAATTTTCAAGGCTGCCTTTTTTTTGTTGCTAGAGAGTCTTCAATAAACGTCAGCTACAGTGCTGGATTTCCAGCCACCATGGCGCTTCAAGCACATTAAATTGCGCCGGTCCACCAACAGTGTAGTGATTCTTCTTAGACAATGCCCTGTTATTCTGTATAGTTCGCTAATTTTAAGAAAAAGCTCCTCCCTAGGAACACTTACTATGAGATTTTCCATTTCCATATTTCAAAAAAAGTCATATTCATATCTCGTGGGCGCAAAGCAACATATTTGTTATAAATTTAGGAAAGATCCCCTACAACTGTAAATGATTTAATTTTTTGTTTTGCTATCTGGAATTTTAATATGTAGCAGTTTCAGGTTCTCAATTCTTCTTCATCTTCACCAATTCATCGCAACGACATGCCCTGAGATACCAATAATCAAAACTATCTAAAAAAAAAAAATATAAAGACTTTTTTTCATTCTATTTCTAAACTTACCTTCATTGCCAAGTTTTTTCGTCCGACGCTTGATAAAAATTTGTTAAATTGGTCTTTTGTAAATACTTTGGCCTGCTTTGGGGTGTATCCTTCATTCTGCTTCTTTAGATATGCGAAGTTTCAAGTATTTGCTTATATCTACGCCATGTCGAATGCTCAATAATGATTTTATCATCGAATATTAAATTGTCGAGCTTTTCATTTTCATTTTTTTTAATTCGGCAAAATAAGCTAACATTACGGTTTCAGAGTAGCTTTTTTTTTTTCATCGCACCATTTTATAAATTGCTGAAAAGCGCGTTCATAGATTTTGCTCGATCTTGTAGGTAATAGATCATTTATTGCTGTATTAGCCGCTTCAGTAATTTCTGACGGGGTGTTCTCCAAATCCATCATTTCCTAACAATGTAATATTTTAATTTACACAAATAGGAACAAAAGTTTAATAAAATACTTACAATAACACGGAGAATCTTCAACAACTTGTTTAATGCATTGTTTTCAACGAAACCCAGCAACGTCTACTGCTGCTTGTAGAGCACGCTAATAAATCTAACTATTCCTCATTTTCACAACCTAATTATTTTTCTTATTTCACATTTAAAAAAACGTCTGAAGAAAAAATATAAATGCGATAAAATTTTTTGGCTCATCGAGGACTCACTACGTTCGTCGTCAAACCTACAGATTCGCCACAAAAAGTGTCACTAGCTCCCTTTTTTTTTAAATTTGGAAATTAAAATGTTTCATGTACATTTTGCTAAATGAAATTAATTTGTTTAAAATAAGTTATTTTTTCATTATACAATTTACTGAAATTTAAAGATTAAACGAAATAATAAGTTAATTACGTATATTAATTTAACATACATTGAATTACCAATGGGAAATGAAACAATGAATTCTTTGACTGTAAGTAAACCTTTTTTAATACGAATGTTATACTTTCACAAAAAATTGACAATTTTCACGAAGACATTAAAAAAATTTGAAACAAAAGTATCCTTTTCATTGGCATCTTATTTAATGTAGGTGTATTTTCTTAGTTATATTTTAACAACAGATAATTTTTTTGGAACACTGTAATAGCCAACGATGTTAATATACATTATATTTTTTAGATTTTTACATATTTATATTAACTTCTACAAATATCTTTTTTATACATAATGCCTAAAGCACACAAAGTGATTTTGCCTTTGGAAAGTAAATCTTTTTGCAAATTTGATTTAAACACGTTAGCAAAATCAGTACACAAAAATTGAAGAACAAATGGGAAATTAAATTTTATCAAGCCGTTTGATGTTATAGGTTATCCCGTTTGTAAAGAAACTACAGAAAATAAGATTCGAATTAAAACAGTTCACCAATTACAGGAAAAACTGGAAGAAGAGAAAGAAAAGCACATGGCTTTAATAAAAAGACTGAAAGGAGAATTTAAATTATTGGAAGTTTCATTAAGAGCTGATATACAAATGCTAAATGGCCAATTAAGTGCTATGGATGGATTTAGACAAGAAAGAGAAAACCTAATGGAGAAATATGCTATACTAGAAGAATTGGAGACAAAGCAAGAGATTAGGCATAAGAATGAAGTGTACGAAAGTGAAAGAAAACTTGTGATAGAAAAGGAACAATTAAAAATAGATATGCAGGAAAGGTTAGAACAACTCTCTTCAGATCTTCAAAACGTGACAAATTTCCGACTGTTGGCTACTAACCAAAAAGTCATTATTAACAATATGGAAAGAAACAATCAATTAAATGTAGCGTTAAATACATATCGTGCATTAAGCAACGAGAATGTAGGCTTAAAAGATAGCACCACTTTTTTAAAATTTGAATCTGAATTCGAGGATAAAGAAAAACAACAAGTTGTTTTAAAAACATCTTCACAAATGAAATATATTTCGACACTAACAACGGATATCGAGGATATGCAAAAACAGCTAATCCAGAGTAAAGAAGCTAAAAAAGTTTGTGAAGATTTGAAAATAAAGTTAAACACTTTAACTGATTCTAAATGTAACCTTGAAGTTCATTCTCGGTTGTTGGAACAAACATTACATGATATTTTATACCAACGTGGCTGTTTAAAAACTGAAATAGATTACTATAACATTGAACTGAATCGTTTATTATCTATTTTAGATAAATCTTTGATGTATATAAACGTTGATTTAATGAAGGAACCGACACTTAAGAAACATACCAGTAAAAAAATCCCTAATAGGGAAACTTTGGTACAAAATTTATTATCATTAATAAACAAAGCTAGGCAAGAAAAGACTGATTATCCGACACTAGAATCAGTTGATTCGATTTCTAAATTATACTCAAAAGGAGAAATGGGCTTAACACCCAAACTAGTAACATGGTTACCAAACAGGCCATATTTGAAAGAAGACGGAACAGTTATCGGTCCCAGTTTTGAAGAATTATTGAAACATTCAAAGTCTGAATTCAAAGAAAATGACTAGTGCCACAAAAATTCTAAGTGACAGAAATTACGTTGACATGCTGACAAACATACAGCTTGTGTTGCTGTTATGTACTACTAATAAATTATTAAGGTTACCATAAGTTTAGTTAAAATAGGTTTGTTAAAGTTACTTTTATGATGTACCTCATTTTTGTTTTCCTTTATGTGTCAAAATCAATAAATCCGATGTGGCTAGCAAATAACTTTCTATACGTATATCGTAGTATATTACCAAATAGATGCAAGAGTCAATCAGTCGCGATAGGGATATTTTTAGCTTATATTGCACTTGCATTAAATGCACAACACACTTGTAATGAATTAAACATATACAGGTATGCAAATTTTTATCCTAGCTGGATAAATTTATTTACATATTAAACACTTTTTCTCTTTATATAACCAACTAAGAATGGACGCCGGCATATCTCGGGAAATGTCAATCTGACAACATTGGAAAAAAATATTAATAAATAAATTGTCCAAGAGAAATCGCTGGAAATTATTTTCAAGTTTCTGCGCTGGCCGTTAGGAGGCGCACACCAACACCAAATTAGAAAATCGGCTTTTTCTCTTAAATCGGCGTTATCAAGATGTGTCCAAAATAGTTTTGTTATAAACTACGTAAGCTTAAAAACATTTTCTTTTTTACGCATTTTTATTTATTGTGTTAAATGAGGGGTGGGAGAGAGGCAAATGTTCAGTTGAAAAAATGGCATAACTTTATGAAAATGTAAACTTCCACCATTATCATACACCATAAAATACTTATCTTTTTTGGGTTTTTAATGGTGTATTTTAAATTATACAATCTAACCGTTTCGATAACACTTACAGTTATCTTCGCCAGATTGTTAAAGATGTTGAAAACAATTTTGTCAAAGTTGAAAAAAAAACGTTTAGATTGTATAATTTAAAATAAACCATTAAAAAAACCCAACTTTAGTTTTTTTTTCCAGTCGATAGGATGGTGTTTTGTGACAAAGTCGTAAATGTTTTTCTTGAAAATTTTAAATATAAGGGTATAATTATTCTTAACTCTCGAAAAATAGTGTGAAAAAAATATAGAAATTGGTGAACACCGCAAGTCGATATCCTCTTTCGTTACCCAGATATGAAAAAAATACATGTAAAAATATGTTTTACAAGTTACTGAATTAGACAGTAGGTTTAACTGTCATTAATGATTAAAATTTATTAATTAAACTATTAAAACAAAGGAAAAAAAATTTAATATAGTAAATGCCTCTGGGGGGCGTATCTTTAATTTAAAAAAGGACCGATTTTATAAAAGAGTGGTGTATAACCGCCTAATACTGAGGAACTAATGACGCCCCAAATGTTCAAATTGTCACCCAAACTGTTCAATACAGAGCTGCAATCTCTCACTCATAGACAAATAGCAGTCTATAAAAACAAATAGGCCAGCTATATTTCGGTAACTGTCAGCCTGGCATTGAAAAAAAATACTTTTGGGTAAATCGGCCAAGAGAAATAACTGGAAGTTATTTTCAAGTTCGAAAGATGGCCGCTAGGGAGCAACTGTTATAGTTAATTATAAAACGGGCCCCTTTCTGAGAAAATATGCAGGTAAAGATGTATTTTAAATATCGCCATGGTAATCACTGGAAAATTTTTGACTTTGCTTAGTGTATTTTGTTGTCCTATAAATTGTAGTGGTGAGGAAAGGTCAAACATGTTTTTATTTAAATGGCAGTAACTCCGGTATAAGTTAACTGAATTGAACAAACTTGGTCTGGTTTAAAAGAGCTCTTTTTACTTATTAATCCGCAGCATTAACATAATCCGAATAGATTTTGCCGAGGTAGCGAGAGGGCGCTGTTTGATATTACAACAATTATTGCGCATTATCATAAAATTTTTAAATAATAAGCTATCTCTTTTTTTACATTCCAAACGTGTTATCCCGCGTAGTGGGTCCGGTTGCAAAAACCACATCTTTTACTCGATCCCATAAATAAAAATCCAGGCTATGGAAAGGTGCCGCCCCGTTCTATCCATCTACCAGCGTAGTTGGCATCTAAACACATTTACCGCGAAGTGTGCTGGACAGCCATCGTGCTGAATCAGCATTCGTTATTTTGTTCCTCTATCAAAATGGCTAATTCCTCTCTTAAAAACCGTAGATAATTGTCACATTTAGTTGGCTATTAAAAAAGAATGGGTCATTCATTCGCCCTCATATAATGCCTGCCCAACAATTTACAGACCAGCGACCTTGGTGCTGGTTCTCGCATCCAGTTCGGATACGTTCTTGACCAATAGTGCTTATTATGAAGATTCACACCTGTCCACAATATACGTAAACGAATTTGCGGATCTACCATCATACCAAAAAGCCAGTGGCAATGTTCTAGTCTTCGGTCAAAATCTGCAGCAGTCAACGCCTGGTGCAGTACTAAGTCATATGGATGTAACCTGAAAGATGGTGACCACTGATCCAACAGGATATTTCTGGTTTTTGTAGGAAAGGCATTAAGTAAACCTTTGTAAGTTTATAGTGGAGGTTCAAAATCGAAAGCTCGCTTACCTATACTCCTTGAGAACGATTTCAACGGTAGTTACTCTCAGGTCCTGCGCAATAGTTCTAGTAGTTAGGTGAGGATTAAACTAAACATGAGCTAAAACATTAATAATGTTCTCTTCCGTGCGACTCCTGCGTTGTCTGCGATATACGGGAGCATGAACGTTTCCAGTTGTTCGCAAACGATGGGCAACTCGGATGGCGTCTATCAGGATAATGCTGCGTATATATCCTTGCAGCAACTGTTTTATTTTCTCATGAATTCAAAATAAACACCTATCATGTCAAATAACTCTTCATTGGTTAAAGCATTTTGTAACACTAAAAGACACGAACAACAACCAGAGAAACTCAAACTAAAATATACTAACAAGAAACTAAAATGTTTTAATATTTTGACGTATTGCTTCCAATTTTATTTTCACAGTCTACTAATATTTATTACTTTAGAAGGAAATAACACCTAACGTAGTAAATATCCTTTTTTGAGAAATATTGATTTTTCTGTTGATGTTTTAAATGCCCGCAGGAGGCCGAGTTTGATTTTCTTTTCTGACACCGTGCATTACAGCAGCAGTTGAATTCTTCATGCATTCAATATATACAGCAAATGTATCAAATGTTATTTAACTTGGTAACGGCATTTTGAATCAACGGTTCGTTAATCAAGCACGGAAAACTTTAATGTGCTAATATTATTTTGACGCAAAGCAATACTTAAAGTGGATACTGCTTTGTGTTATGTTCGGAATTTCAAGACATGCTTGTTTTTACTAGACTACTACCCTGAATGGAACAGCACTGGTGACAATTTTAACACAACGGGCGTCATTAATTCTTCAGTACTAGGGCTGCACCACACCATTGTTGTCTAATAACCGTCATTTTTATCCGCTCCAAATTAAAGATACGCACCCATGGGGACCTTCAGTATATTAAATTGTATTCCTTTGTTTCAATACCTTAATAATTAACAAATTATCTCTGTGACTGTGTCTGTGTCTGTGTCTGTGTCTGTGTCTGTGTCTGTGTCTGTGTTTGTGTCTGTGTCTGTGTCTGTGTCTGTGTCTGTGCCTGTAACTGTGTCTGTGTATGTGTCTGTGTCTGTGTCTGTGTCTGTCTGTGCCTGTGTCTGTGTCTGCGCTTGTATCTGTGTCTGTGTCCGTGCATGTGTCTGTGTCTGTGCCTGTGTCTGTGTCTGTGTCTGTGCCTGTGCCTATGCCTGTGCCTGTGTCTGTGCCTGTGCCTCTGTCTGTGTCTGTGCCTGTGCCTGCGCCAGTGCTGTGTCTGTGTCTAGTGCCCGTGCCTGTGCCTGTGCCTATGCCTGTGTCTGTATCTGACTCTGTGTCTATGTCTGCGTCTGCGTCTGTGTCTGTGTCTGTGTCTGTGTCTGTGTCTGTGTCTGTGTCTGTGTCTGTGTCTGTGTCTGTGTCTGTGTCTGTGTCTGTGTCTGTGTCTGTGTCTGTGTCTGTGTCTGTGTCTGTGTCTGTGTCTGTGTCTGTGTCTGTGTCTGTGTCTGTGTCAGTGTCTGTGTCTGTGTCATTCTGTGTTCTGTCTGTCGTATCTGTGTCTGTGTCTGTGTCTGTGTCTGTGTCTGTGTCTGTCTGTGTCTGTGTCTGTGTCTGTGTCTGTGTCTGTGTCTGTGTCTGTGTCTTTTGTGTCTGTGTCTGTGTCTGTGTCTGTGTCTGTGTCTTGTGTCTGTGTCTTGTCTGTGTCTGTGCTCTGTGTCTGTGTCTGTGTCTGTGTCTGTGTCTGTGTCTGTGTCTGTGTCTGTGTCTGTGTCTGTGTCTTGTTGTCTGTGTCTGTGTCTGTGTCTGTCTGTCTGTGTCTGTGTGTGTCTGTGCTGTCTGTGTGTCTTGTTGTCTGTGTCTGTGTCTGTGTCTGTGTCTGTGTCTGTGTCTGGTCTGTGTCTGTCTGTGCTGTGTCCATGTCTGTGCCTTGCTGTGTCTGTCTGTGTCTGTGTCTGTTTTTGTCTTCTGTGTCTGTGTCTGGTCTGTGTCTGTTCTGTGTCTGTGTCTTGTCTGTGTCTGTCTGTGCCTGTGTCTGTTGTCTGTGTCTGTTGTCTGTGTCTGTGTCTGTGTCTGTGTCTGTGTCTGTGTCTGTGTCTGTGTCTGTCTGTGTCTGTGTCTGTGTTGTGTCTGTGTCTGTGTCTGTGTCTGTCTGTGTCTGTGTCTATCTGTGTCTGTGTCTGTATCTGTGTCTGTGTCTGTGTCTGTGTCTGTGTCTGTGTCTGTGTCTGTGTCTGTGTCTGTGTCTGTGTCTGTGTCTGTGTCTGTGTCTGTCTGTGTCTGTGTCTTGTTGTCTGTGTCTGTTGTGTCTGTCTGTGTCTGTGTCTGTCTGTGTCTGTGTCTTTCTTGTCCTGTCGTGTTCTGTGTCTGTGTGTGTCGTGTCTGTTTGTGTCTTTGTCTGTGTCTGTGCCTGTGTCTGTGTCTGTGTCTATGTCTGTGTCTGTGTCTGTGTCTGTGTCTGTGTCTGTGTCTGTGTCTTTGTCTGTCTGTGTCTATATCTGTGTCCGTGTCCGAGTGTATCGGTGTCTGTGACTGTGTCTGCGTCTGTATGTGTGTGACTGTGTCTGTGTCTGCGCCTGTGTCTGTGCCTGTGTCTGTGTCTGTGTCTGTGTCTGTGTCTGTGTCTGTGTCTGTGTCTGTGTCTGTGTCTGTGTCTGTGTCTGTGTCTGTGTCTGTGTCTGTGTCTGTGTCTATATCTGTGTCCGTGTCCGATATCGGTGTCTGTGACTGTGTCTGCGTCTGTGTGTGTGTGTCTGTGTCTGTGTCTGCGCCTGTGTCTGTGCCTGTGTGTCTGTGTCTGTGTCTGTATCTGTGTCTGTGTTTGTGTCTGTGTCTGTGTCTGTGTCTGTGTCTGTGTGTCTGTGTCTGTGTCTGTGTCTGTGCCTATATCTGTGTCCGTGTCCGAGTGTATCGGTGTCTGTGACTGTGTCTGCGTCTGTGTGTGTGCTGTGTCTGTGTCTGCGCCTGTATCTGTGCCTGTGTAAGTGTCTGTGTCTGTGTCTGTGTCTGTGTCTGTGTCTGTGTCTGTGTCTGTGTCTGTGTCTGTGTCTGTGTCTGTGTCTGTATCTGTGTCTTGTGTGTCTGTGTCTGTCTGTTGTCTGTGTCTGTGTCTGTGTCTGTGTCTGTGTCTGTGTCTGTGTCTGTGTCTGTGCTGTGTCTGTGTCTGTGTCTGTGGTTCTGTGTTGCTGTGTCTGTGTCTGTTGTCCTGTGTCGTGTCTGTGTCTGTGTCTGTGTCTGTGTCTGTGTCTGTCTGTGTCTGTGTCTGTGTCTGTGTCTGTGTCTGTGTGCTGTGTCTGTGCCTGTGTCTTGTCTTGTCTGTGCCTGTGTCTGTGCCGTGCTGTGTCTTGTCTGTGCCTGTGCGTGCCTGTGCCTTGTCTGTGTCTGTGTATCTGTCTGTGTCTATGTCTGGTCTGTGTCTGTGTCTGTGTCTGTGTCTGTGTCTGTCGTGTCTGTGTCTGTGTCTGTGTCTGTGTCTGTGTCTGTGTCTGTGTCTGTGTCTGTGTCTGTGTCTGTGTCTTGTGTCTGTGTCTGTCGTGTCTGTGTCTGTGTCTGTGTCTGTGTCTGTGTCTTGTTGTCTGTGTCTGTGTCTGTGTCTGTGTCTGTGTCTTGTGTCTGTGTCTGTGTCTGTGTCTGTGTCTGTGTCTGTGTCTGTTGTCTGTGTCTGTGTCTGTGTCTGTGTTTCTTGTCTGTGTCTGTGTCTGTGTCTGTGTCTGTGTCTGTGTCTGTGTCTGTTCTGTGTCTGTGTCTGTGTCTGTGTCTGTGTCTGTGTCTGTCTGTGTCTGTGTCTGTGTCTGTGTCTGTGTCTGTGTCTGTGTCTGTGTCTGTGTCTTGTGTCTGTGTCTGTGTCTGTGTCTTGTGTCTTGTGTCTGTGTCTGTGTCTGTGTCTGTGTCTGTGTCTGTGTCTGTGTCTGTGTCTGTGTCTGTGTCTGTTTGTCTGTGTCTGTGTCTGTGTCTGTGTCTGTGTCTGTGTCTGTTGTCTGTGTCTGTGTCTGTGTGTTGTCTGTCGTGTCTGTGTCTGTTTGTTCTGTGTCTGTGTCTGTGTCTGTGTCTGTGTCTGTTCTGTCTGTGTCTGTGTCTGTGTCTGTGTCTTGTTGTCTGTGTCTGTGTCTGTGTCTGTTGTGTCTGTGTCTGTGTCTGTGTCTGTGTCTGTGTCTGTGTCTGTGTCTTGTCTGTGTCTGTGTCGTGTCTGTGTCTTGTCTGTCTGTGTCTGTGTCTGTGTCTGGTCTGTGTCTGTGTCTGTGTCTTGTGTCTGTCTGTGTCCTGTGTCTGTGTCTGTGTCTGTGTCTGTGTCTGTGTCTGTGTCTGTGTCTGTGTCTGTCGTGTCTGTGTCTGTGTCTGTGTCTGTGTCTGTGTCTGTGTCTGTCTGTGTCTGTTTGTCTGTGTCTGTGTCTGTGTCTGTTGTCTGTGTCTGTGTCTGTCTGTGTCTGTGTCTGTGTCTGTGTCTGTGTCTTGTGTCTGTGTCTGTGTCCTGTCTGTGTCTGTGTCTGTGTCTGTGTCTGTGTCTGTGTCTGTGTCTGTGTCTGTGTCTGTGTCTGTGTCTTGTTGTCTGTGTCTGTGTCTGTGTCTGTGTCTTGTGTCTGTGTCTGTGTCTGTCTGTGTCTTGTCTTGTCTGTGTCTGTGTCTGTGTCTGTGTCTGTGTCTGTGTCTGTTGTGTCTGTTGTCTGTGTCTGTGTCTGTGTCTGTGTCTGTGTCTGTGTTGTCTGTGTCTGTGTCTGTTGTCTGTGTCTTGTGTCTGTGTCTGTGTCTGTGTCTGTGTCTGTGTCTGTGTCTGTGTCTGTGTCTGTGTTCTGTGTCTGTGTCTGTGTCTGTGTCTGTGTCTGTGTCTGTGTCTGTGTCTGTGTCTGTCGTGTCTGTGTTGTGTCTGTGTCTGTGTCTGTGTCTGTGTCTGTGTCTGTGTCTGTGTCTGTGTCTGTATCTGTGTCCGTGTCTGTTAGTGTCTGTGCTGTGTCTTGTCTGTGTGTGTGTGTCTGTGTCTGTGTCTTGTCTGTGTCTGTGCTTTCTGTTGTGTCTGTGTCTGTGTCTGTGTCTGTGTCTTGTCTGTGTTGTGTCGTGTCTGTGTCTGTGCTGTTCTGTGTCTGTGTCTGTCTGTGTCTGTGTCTGTGTCTGTGTCTGTGTCTGTGTCTGTGTCTGTTCTGTGTCTGCTGTGTCTGTTCATGTTGTCTTGTCTGTGTCTGTGTCTTGTCTGTCTGTGTCTGTGTCTGTGTCTGTGTCTGTGTCTGTGTCTGTGTCTGTGTCTGTGTCTGTGTCTGTGTCTGTGTCTGTCTGTGTCTGTGTCTGTGTCTGTTCTGTGTCTGTGTCTGTGTCTGTCTGTGTCTTGTCTGTGTCTGTGTCTGTCTGTGTCTGTGTCTGTGTCTGTGTCTGTGTCTGTGTCTTGTGTCTGTGTCTGTGTCTGTGTCTGTGTCTGTGTCTGTGTCTGTGTCTGTTGTGTCTGTGTCTGTGTCTGTGTCTGTGTCTGTTGTCTGTGTCTGTGTCTGTGTCTGTGTCTGTGTCTGTGTCTGTGTCTGTGTCTGTGTCTGTGTCTGTTGTGTCTGTGTCTGTGTCTGTGTCTGTTTGTCTGTGTCTGTGTCTGTGTCTGTGTCTGTGTCTGTGTCTGTCTGTGCTGTGTCTTGCCTGTGTCTGTGTCTGTTTGTCTGTGTCATGTTGTCTGTGTCTGTGTCTGTGTCTGTGCTGTGTCTGTGTCTGTGTCTGTGTCTGTGTCTGTGTCTTGTGTCTGTGTCTGTGTCTGTGTCTGTGTCTGTGTCTTGTGTCTGTGTCTGTGTCTTGTCTGTCTGTGTCTGTGTCTGTGTCTGTGTCTGTGTCTGTGCTGTGTCTGTGTCTGTGTCTGTCTGTGTCTGTGTCTGTTCTGTCTGTGTCTGTTGTCTGTGCTGTTCTGTGTCTGTGTCTGTGTCTGTTGTCTGTGTCTGTGTCTGTCTGTGTCTGTGTCTGTGTCTGTGTCTGTGTCTGTGTCTGTGTCTTGTCTGTGTCTGTGTCTGTGTCTGTGTCTTGTCTGTGTCTGTGTCTGTGTCTGTGTCTTGTTGTGTCTGTGTCTGTGTCTGTGTCTTGTCTGTGTCTGTGTCTGTGTCTTTCTGTGTCTGTGTCTGTGTCTTGTCTGTGTCTGTGTCTGTCTGTGTCTGTGTCTGTGTCTTGCTGTGTCTGTGTCTGTGTCTGTGTCTTGTCTGTCTGTGTCTGTGTCTGTGTCTGTGTCTGTGTCTGTGTCTGTGTCTGTGTCTGTGTCTGTGTCTGTGTCTGTGTCTTGTGTCTGTGTCTGTGTCTTGTCTTGTCTGTGTCTGTGTCTTGTCTGTGTCTTTTGTCTGTGTCTGTGTCTGTGTCTGTGTCTGTGTCTGTGTCTGTGTCTGTGTCTGTTGTCTGTGTCTGTGTCTGTCTGGCTGTGCTGTGTCTGTGTCGTGTCTGTGTCTGTTGTCTGTGTCTGTGTCTGTGTCTGTGTCTGTGTCGTGTCTGTGTCTTGTCTGTGTCTGTCTGTGTCTGTGTCTGTGTCTGTGTCTGTGTCTGTGTCTGTGTCTGTGTCTGTGTCTGTGTTATCTGTGTCTGTGTCTTGTCTTGTTGTCTGTGCTGTGTCTGTGTCTGTGTCTGTGTCTGTGTCTGTGTCTGTGTCTGTGTCTGTGTCTGTGTCTGTGTCTGTGTCTGTGTCGTCTGTGTCTGTGTCTGTGTCTGTGTCGTGTCTGTGTCTGTGTGTGTCTGTGTCTGTGTCTGTGTCTGTGTCGTGTCTGTCTGTGTTGTGTCTGTGTCTGTGTCTGTGTCTTGTCTGTGTCTGGTTGTCTGTGTCTGTGCTGTGTCTGTGTCTGTGTCTGTGTCTGTGTCTGTGTCTGTGTCTGTCTGTGTCTGTGTCTGTGTCTGTGTCTGTGTCTGTGTCTTGTCTGTGTCTGTGTCTGTGTCTGTGTCTGTGTCTTGTCTGTGTCTTTCTGTCTGTGTCTGTGTCTGTTCTGTCTGTGTCTGTGTCTGTGTCTGTGTCTGTTTGTTCTGTGTCTGTGTCTGTGTCTGTGTCTGTGTCTGTGTCTGTGTCTGTGTCTGTGTCTGTGTCTGTGTCTGTGTCTGTGTCTGTGTCTGTGTCTGTGTCTTGTTGTCTATTGTGTTGTGTTGTGTCTGTGCTGTGTCTGTTGTTGTGTGTCTGTGTCTGTGTCTGCGTGTCTGTGCCTGTGTGTGTCTGTGTCTGTGTCTTGTGTCTGTGTCTGTGTCTGTGTCTGTGTCTGTGTCTGTGTCTGTGTCTGTGTCTTGTGTCTGTGTCTGTGTCTGTGTCTGTCTGTGTCTGTGTCTGTGTCTGTGTCTGTGTCTGTGTCTGTGTCGTTTGTGTCTGTGCTGTGTCTGTGTCTGTGTCTGTGTCTGTGTCTTTCTGTGTCTGTGTCTGTGTCTGTGTCTGTGTCTGTGTCGTGTCTGTGTCTGGTCTGTCTGTGTCTTGTCTTGTCTGTGTCTGTGTCTGTGTCTGTGTCTGTGTCTGTGTCTGTGTCTGTGTCTGTGTCCGTGTCCTGTATCGGTGTCTGTGTCTGTGTCTGGTCTGTGTTGTTGTGCTGTGTCTGTGTCTGTCTGTGTCTGTGTCTGTGCCTGTGTCTGTGTCTGTGTCTTGTGTCTGTGTCTGTGTCTGTGTCCTGTGTCTGTGTCTGTGTCTGTGTCTGTGTCTGTATCTGTGTCTTGTGTTTGTGTCAGTGTCTGCTGTGTCTGTGTCTGTGTCTGTGTCTGTGTTGTGTCTGTGTCTGTGTCTGTGTCTGTGTCTGTGTCTGTTTGTCTGTGTCTGTGTCTGTGTCTGTGTCTGTCTGTGTCTGTGTCTGTGTCTGTGTCTGTTCTGTGTCTTGTCTGTGTCTGTGTCTGTGTCTGTGTCTGTGTCTGTGTCTGTGTCTGTGTCTGTGTCTGTGTCTGCTGTGTCTTATTGTGTCTGTGTCGTTTCGTGTCTGTGTCTGTGTCTGTGTCTGTGTCTGTGTCTGTGTCTGTGTTGTCTGTGTCTTGTCTGTGTCTGTGTCTGTGTCTGTGTCTGTGTCTGTGTTGTGTTGTGCTGTGTCTGTGTCTGTGTCTGTGTCTGTGCCTGTGCTTGCTGTGCTGTTGTCTGTGTCTGTGTCTGTGCTTGCTGGTCTGTGTCTGTGTCTGTGTCTGTTGTCTGTGTGTGTCTGTGTCTGTGTCTGTATCTTTGTCTGTGTCTGTTTGTCTGTGTCTGTTCTGTGTCTGTGTCTGTGTCTGTGTGTCTGTGTCTGTGTCTGTGTCTGTCTGTGTCTGTGTCTGTGTCTTGTCTGTGTCTGTGTCTGTGTCTGTGTCTGTGTCTGTGTCGTGTCTGTGTCTGTGTCTGTGTCTGGTCTGTGTCTGTGTCTGTGTCTGTGTCTGTGTCTGTGTCTGTGTCTGTGTCTGTGTCTTGTGTCTGTGTCTGTGTCTTGTCTGTGTCTGTGTCTGTGTCTGTGTCTGTGCTGTGTCTGTGTCTGTGTGTGCTGTGTCTGTGTCTGTGTCGTCTGTGTCTGTGCCTGTGTCTGTGTCTGTGTTGTATCTGTGTCTGTGTCTGTGTCCTGTGCCTGTGTCTGTGTCTGTGTCTGTCTGTGTCGTGTCTGTGTCTGTGTCTGTGTCTGTGTCTGTGTCGTGCCTGTGCCTGTGTCTGTGCTGTGTCTGTCTGTGTCTGTGTCTGTGCTGTGCTGGCCAGTGCCTGTTGTGTCTGTGTCTGTGCCTGTGCTTGGTCTTCCTGTGTCTGTTTGCTGTGTCTGTGTCTGTGTCTGTCTGTTCTGTTGTGTCTGTGTCTGTGTCTGTGTCTGTCTGTGTCTGTGTCTGTGTCTGTGTCTTGTTGTCTGTGTCTGTGTCTGTGTCTGTGTCTGTGTCTGTGTCTGTGTCTGTGTCTGTGTCTGTGTCTGTGTCTGTGTCGTGTCTTGTCTGTGTCTGTGTTGTTCTGTGTCTGTGTCTGTGTCTGTGTCTGTGTCTGTGTCTGTGTCTGTCTGTGTCTGTGTCTGTGTCTGTGTCTGTGTCTGTGTCTGTGTCTGTGCTGTGTCTTGTTGTCTGTGTCTGTTTGTTCTGTGTCTGTGTCTGTTCTGTGTCTTGTCTGTGTCTGTGTCTGTGTCTGTGCTTGTCTGTGTCTGTGTCTGTGTCGTGTCTGTCTTGTCTTCTGTGCCTGTGTCTGTGCCTGTGTCTTGTCTGTGTCTGTGTCTGTGTCTGTGTCTGGCTGTGTCTGTGTCGTGGTGTCTGTGTCTGTGTAGCTGTGTCTGTGTCTGTCTGTGTCATGTCTGCGGTCTGTGTCTGTGTCTGTGTCTGTGTCTGTGTCTGTGTCTGTGTCTGTGTCTGTGTCTGTGTCTGGTCTTTGTGTCTGTGTCTGTGTCTGTGTCTGTGTCGTGTTGTCTGTGTCTGTGTCTGTGTCTGTGTCTGTTCTGTGTCTTGTCTGTGTCTGTGTCTGTGTCTGTGTCTGTGTCTGTGTCTGTGTCTGTGTCTGTTGTGTCTGTGTCTGTTTCTGTGTCGTTGTCTGTGCCTGTTTCTGTGTCTGTGTCTGTGTCTGTTGTGTCTGTGTCTGTGTCTGTGTCTGTGTCTGTGTCTGTGTCTGTGTCTGTGTCTTCTGTTGTCCTGTGTCTGTGTCTGTGTCTGTGTCTGTGTCTGTGTCTGTGTCTGTGTCTGTGTCTGTCTGTTCTGTGTCTGTGTCTTGTCTGTGTCTGTGTGTGTGTTGTGTCTGTGTCTGTGTCTGTGTCTTGTCTGTGTCTGTGTCTGTGTCTGTGTCTGTGTTGTGTCTGTCTGTGTCTGTGTCTGTGTCTGTGTCTGTGTCTGTGTCTGTGTCTGTGTCTGTGTCTGTGTCTGTGTCTGTGTCTGTGTCTGTGTCTGTGTCTGTGTCTGTGTCTGTGTCCTGTGTCTTGTTGTCTGTGTCTTGTCTGTGTCTGTGTCTGTGTCTGTGTCTGTGCTGTCTGTGTCTGTGCTGTCTGTGTCTGTCTGTGTCTGTGTCTGTGTCTGTGTCGTGTCTGTGTCTGTGTCTTGTCTGTGTCTGTGTCGTGTCTGGTGTCTTGTGCTGTGCGTGTCTGTGCCTGTGTCTTGTCTGTGTCTGTGCTGTGTCTGTGTCTGGTCTGTGTCTGTGTCTGTGTCTGTGTCTGTGTCTGTGTCTGTGTCTGTGTCTGTGTCTGTGTCTGTGCTGTGTCTGTGTTGTTCTGTGTCTGTGTCTGTGTCTGTGTCTGTGTCTGTGTCTGTGTCTGTGTCTGTGTCTGTGTCTGTGTCTGTGTCTGTGTCTGTGTCTGTGTCTGTCTGTTTGTGTCTGTTTCTGTGTCTGTGTGTTGTGTCTGTGTCTTGTGTCGTGTCTTGTGTCTGTGTCCTGTGTCTGTGTCTGTGTCTGTGTCTGTGTTGTGTCTGTGTCTGTGTCTTGTGTCTGTGTCTGTGTCTGTGTCTGTCTGTGTCTGTGTCTGTCTGTGTCTGTGTCTGTGTCTGTGTCTGTGTCTGTGTCTGTGTCTGTGTCTGTGTCTGTGTCTGTGTCTGTGTCTGTGCCTGTGTCTGTGTCTGTGTCTGTGTCTGTGCTGTGTCTGTGTCTGTGTCTGTCTGTGTCTGTGTCTGTGTCTGTGTCTTGTCTGTGTCTGTCTGTGTCTGTGTCTGTGTCTGTGTGTGTCTGTGTCTGTGTCTTGTCTGTGTCTGTGTCTGTGTCTGTGTCTTGTCTGTGTCTGTGTCTGTGTCTGTGTCTTGTTGTCTGTGTCTGTTGGTCTGTGTCTGTGTCTGTGCTGTGTCTGTGTCTGTTGTCTGTGTCTGTGTCTTGTCTGTGTCCTGTGTCTGTGTCTGTGTCTGTGTCTGTGTCTGTGTCTGTGTCTGTGTCTGTGTCTGTGTCTGTGTCTGTGTCTGTGTCTGTGTTCTGTGTCTGTGTCGTGTCTGTGTCTGTGTCTTTGTCTGTGTCTGTGTCTGTGTCTGTGTCTGTGTCTGTGTCTGTGTCGTGTCTGTGTCTGTGTCTGTGTCTGCGTGTCTGTGTCCTGTGTCTGTGTCTGTGTCTGTGTCTGTTGTGTCTGTGTCTGTGTCATGTCTGTTCTGTGTCTGGTCTGTGTCTGTGTTGTGTGTCTGTGTCTGTGTCTGTGTCTGTGTTGTGTCTGTGTCTGTGTCTGTGTCTGTGTCTTGTCTGTGTCTGTGTCGGTGTCTGTGTCTGTGCTTGTCTTGTCTGTGTCTGTGCCTGTGTCTGTGTCTGTGTCTTGTGTCTGTGTCTGTGTCTGTGTCTGTCTGTGTCCTGTGTCTGTGTCTGTGTCTGTGTCTGTGTCTGTGTCTGTGTCTGTGTCTGTGTCTGTGTCTGTGTCTGTGTCTGTGTCTGTGTCTGTGTCTGTGCTGTGTCTGTGTCTGTGTCTTGTGTCTGTGTCTGTGTCTTGTGTCTGTGTCTGTGTCTGTGTCTTGTCTGTGTCTGTGTCTTGTCTGTGTCTGTGTCTGTGTCTGTGTCTGTCTGTGTCTGTGTCTGTGTCTGTGTCTGTTGTCTGTGTCTGTGTCTGTTGTTGTGTCTGTGTCTGTGTCTGTGTCTTGTCTGTGTCTGTGTCTGTTCCTGTGTCTGTGTCTGTGTCTGTGTCTGTGTCTGTGTCTGTCTGTGTCTGTGTCTGTGTCTGTGTCTGTGTCTGTGTCTGTGTCTGTGTCTGTGTCTGTGTCTGTTGTCCTTGTCTGTGTCGTGTCTGTGTCTGTGTCTGTGCTGTGTCTGTGTCTGTTATGTTGTGTCTGTGTCTGTGTCTTGCTGCTGTGTCTGTGTCTGTGCCTGTGTCTGTGTCTGTGTCTGTGTCTGTGTCTGTTGTCTGTGTTGCTGTCTGTGTCTGTGTCTGTGTCTTTGTGTCTGTGTCGTGTCTGTGTCTGTGTCTGTGTCTGTGTCTGTGTCTGTGTCTGTGTCTGTGTCTGTGTCTGTGTCTGTCGTGTCTGTCTGTGTCTGTGTCGGTCTGTGTCTGTGCTGTGTCTGTGTCGTGTCTGTGTCTGTGTCTGTGTCTTGTCTGTGTCTGTGTCTGTGTCTGTGTCTGTGTCTGTGTCTGTTGTGTCTGTGTCTGTGTCTGTGTCTGTGTCTGTGTCTGTGTCTGTGTCTGTGTCTGTGTCTGTGTCTGTTTCTGTGTCTGTGTCTGTTCTGTGTCTGGTCTGTGTCCTGTTCTGTGTCTGGTCTTGTCTGTGTCTGTGTCTGTGTCTGTGTCTGTGTCTGTGTCTGTGTCTGTGTCTGTGTCTGTGTCTGTGTCTGTGTCTGTGTCTATGTCTGTGCTGTGTCTGTGTCTGTGTCTGTGTCTTGTGTCTGTGTCTGTGTCTGTGTCTGTGTCTTTGTGTCTGTGTCTGTGTCTGTGTCTGTGTCTGTGTCTGTGTCTGTCTGTTCTGTGTCTGTGTCTGTGTCTGTGTCTGTGTCTGTTCTGTGTCTGTGTCTTGTCTGTGTCTGTGTCTGTGTCGTGTCTGTGTCTGTGTCTGTGTCTGTGTCTGTTGTCTGTGTCTGTGTCTGTGTCTGTCTGTGTCTGTGTCTGTGTCTGTGTCTGTGTCTGTGTCTGTGCTGCTGTGTCTGTGTCTTCTGTGTCTTGTCTGTGTCTGTGTGTGTCTGTCTGTGCTGTGTCTGTGTCTGTGTCTGTGTCTGTGTCTGTGCCTGTGTCGTGTCTCTGTGTCTGTGTCTGTGTCTGTGTCTGTGTCTGTGTCTGTGTCTGTGTCTGTGTCTGTGTCGTGTTGTGTCTGTGTCTGTGTCTGTGTCTGTGTCTGTGTCTGTGTCTGTGTCTGTTGTCTGTGTCTGTGTCTGTGTCTGTGTCTGTGTCTGTGTGTGTCTGTGTCTGTGTCTGTGTCTGTGTCTGTGTCCTGTTGTCTGTGTCTGTGTCTGTGTCTGTGTCTGTGTCTGTGTCTGTGTCTGTGTCTGTGTCTGTGTCTGTGTCTTGTGTCGTGTCTGTGTCTGTGCTGTGTCTGTGTCTGTGCTGTGTCTGTGTCTGTGTCTGTGTCTGTGTCTGTGTCTGTGTCTGTGTCTGTCTGTGCTGTGTCTGGTCTGTGTCTTGTCTGTGTCTGTTGTGTCTGTCTGTCTGTGTCTGTGTCGTGTCTGTGTCTGTGTCTGTGTCTGTGTCTGTGTCTGTGTCTGTGTCTGTGTCTGTGTCTGTGTCTGTGTCTGTGCTGTGTCTGTGTCTGTGTCTGTGTCTTGTTGTCTGTGTCTGTGTCTGTGTCTTGTCTGTCTTGTGTCTGTGTCTGTGTCTGTTCTGTGTCTGTGTCTTGTCTGTGTCTGTCTTGTGTCTGTGTCTGTGTCTGTGTCTGTGTCTGTGTCTGTGTCTGTGTCTGTGTCTGTGTCTGTGTCTGTGTCTGTGTCTGTGTCTGTGTCTGTGTCTGTGTCTTGTCTGTGTCTGTGTCTGTGTCTTTGTGTCTGTGTCTGTGTCTGTGTCTGTGTCTGCTGTCCTGTGTCTGTGTCTGTGTCTGTGTCTGTCGTTGTCTGTGTTGTGCTGTGTCTGTGTCTGTCTGTGTCTGTGTCTGTGTCTGTGTTGTCTGGTCTGTGTCTGGTGTGTCTGTGTCTGTGTCTGTGTCTGTGTCTGTGTCTGTTCTGTGTCTGTGTCTGTGTCTGTGTCCGTGTCTGTGTCTGTGTCTTGTGTCTGTGTCTGTGCTGTGTCTGTGTCTGTGTCGTGTCGTTTGTGTCTTGCTGTGTCTGTGTCTGTGTTGTTGTGTCTGTGTCTGTGTCTTGGTGTCTGTCCTGTGTGTGTGTCTGTGTCTGTGTCTGTGCGCTGTGTCTGTGTCTGTGTTGTGTCTGTGTCTGTGTCTGGTCTGTGTCTGTGTCTGTTCTGTGTCTGTGTCTGTGTCTGTGTCTGTGTCGTGTCTTGTCTGTGTCTGTGCTTGTCTTGTTGTGTCTGTGTCTGTGTCTGTGCTGTGTCTGTGTCTGTGTCTGTGTCTGTGTCTTGTGTCTGGTGTCTGTGTCTGTTGTCTGTGTCTGTGTCTGTGTCTGTGTCTGTGTCTGTGTCTGTGTCTGTGTCTGTGTCTGTGTCTGTGTCTGTGTCTGTGTCTTGTCTGGTCTGTGTCTGTGTCTGTGTCTGTGTCTGTGTCTGTGTCTGTGTCTGTGTCTGTGTCTGTGTCTGTGTCTTGTGTCTGTCTGTGTCTGTGTCTGTGTCTGTGTCTGTGTCTGTGTCTGTGTCTGTGTCTGTGTCTGTGTCTGTGTCTTGTCTGTGTCTGTGTCTGTGTCTGTGTCTGTGTCTGTGTCTGTTCTTGTCTGTGTCTGTGTCTGTGTCTGTGTCTTGTCTGTGTCTGTGTCTGTGTCTGTGTCTGTGTCTGTGTCTGTGTCTGTGTCTGTGTCTGTGTCTGTGTCTGTGTCTGTGTTGTGTCGTTGTCTGTCTGTGTCTGTGTCTGTGTGTTCTGTGTCTGTGTCTGCTGTGTCTGTGTCTGTGTCTGTGTCTGTGTCTGTGTCTGTGTCTGTGTCTGTGCTGTTGTCTGTGTCTGTGTCTGTGTCTGTGTCTGTGTCTGTGTCTTGTCTGTGTCTGTGTCTGTGTCTGTGTCTGTGTCTGTGTCTGTGTCTGTGTCTGTGTCTGTTCTGTGTCTGTGTCTGTGTCTGTTTGTCTGTGTCTTGTCTGTGTCTTGTCTGTGTCTTTCTGTGTCCGTGTCCGGTGTTCGGTGTCTGTGTCTGTGTCTGGTCTGTTGTCTGTGTCTGTGTCTGTGTATCTGTGCGTGTCTGTGTCGGTCTTGTGGTCTGTGTCTGTGCCTGTGTCAGTGTCTGTGTTGTGTCTGTGTCTGTGTCTGTTCTGTGTCTTTTGTGTACTGTTCGTGTCTGTGTTGTGTCTTGGTCTGTTGTTCTGTGCTTTGTCTGCTGTCTGTGTGTGCTGTGTTGCTGTGTCTTATCTGGTCGTTGTCATGTCTTTCCGTGTCTTGCTGTGTCTGTGTCTGTGTCTGTTGTGTTGTGTCGTGCTGGTCTGTGCTGTGTCTGGCTTTGTGTTTCTGTGCGCTGTGTTGTGTTGTGTCTGTTCTGTCTGTTCTGTCTGTGTCTGTGTCTTGTCTGTGTCTGTGTCTTTGTGTCTGTGTCTGTCTGTGTCGTGTCTGTGTCTGTGTCTGTGTCTGTTCTGTCTGTGTCTGTTCCTGTTTTGTTCGTGTCTGTGTTCTGTGTCTGTGTTGTTCTTTTGTGTTTGGTGTCTGTGTCTGTTGTTTCTAGTCTGTGTTGTCTGTGTTGTGTCTGTGTCTGTGTCTGTGTCTGTGTCTGTGTCTGTGTCTGTGTCTTGCTGTCTGTGTCTGTGTCTGTTGTTCTGTGTATGTGTCTGTGTGTCTGTGTCTGTGTCTGTTGTGTCTGTGTCTTGCGTGTCTGTGTCTGTGTCTGTGTCTGTGTTGTGTCTGTTTGTCTGTGTCTGTGTCTGTGTCTGTGTCTGTCTGTGTCTGTGTCTGTGTCTGTGTCTGTGTCTTGGTCTGTGTCTGTGTCTGTGTCTGTGTCTTCGTGTCTGTGTCCTGTGTCGTGCTGTGTCTGTCTGGTGTGTCTGTTGTCTGTGTCTGTGTCTGTGTCTGTGTCTGTGTCTGTGTCTGTGTCTGTCTTGCTGTGTCTGTGTCGTCTTGTGTTCTTGTCTTGTGGTCTGTTGTGTCCTGTTTCTTGTCTGTGTCTGTGTCTGTGTCTGTCTGTGTCTGTGTCTGGTCTTTGTTCTTCTGGTCTGGTTGTGTCTGTGTCTGTGTCTGTGTCTGTGTCTGTCTGTGCTTGTGTCCTGTGTCTGTTGTGTTTCTGTGTCTGTGCGGTTGTCCTTGCTGGTTTGTTTTTCTTGAATTCTTTCTTTCTATTTCTTCTGGCTGGCTGTGTCTAGCTCTTCGTAAATCCTTCTGTGAGTTTTTGTTTTGCCGTTGGTCTTTGTTTACTTTTTTTTTTGGTTAAGCTGTTTTTTTGTTGTTTTCTTGTTGTTAATGCGTGACCTTCTGTTGCTTTCTGTTTTCTGGTTCTGGGTTATGTTGGTCTGGTTCAATTCTCTTGTTTGTTTCTGTGCTGTTTGTCTGGTTCGTGTCTGCGTTCCTGTTTTGCGTTAATCGTGGCTGTTCTATGGTTTCTTGCTGTTTTTCGTTTTGCTTCTGTCTTTTCTTTCTGTTGGTCTGGTTTGTGTTCCTTTTGGGAAACCGGCTTTTTTTTGTGCTTTCTTTTTTTGTTTTCGTTTTTTTGTCTTTATTATTCTGGCTTCTTTTTTTTTCTTTGTTTGGTAATTTTGTCTTGTCTGTGCTGTGTCTGTTCTGTGTCTGTGTTGTGTTTCTGTGTCTGTGTCTGTGTCTGTGCGTTCTGTTCTGTGTTGGTCTTCTGTGTTTGGGTGTTTTTTTCTGGTGGTCTGTTTTGTCGGTTGCTTGTTTGCTTGTTTGTCTTTGTCTGTGTTGGCTGTTCTTGGTTGTTTGTTTCTGTTCGTTGTGCCTTGTTTGTGTCTGTGTCTGTGCTCTTCCTGTGGCCCTGTGTGCTTTGTGTTGTGTCTTTTGTGTCTGTGCTGTGCTTGCCTGTGTTGTTCTGTTCGTCTTGTCTGTTTGTGTTTGTCTGGTTGTGTCTGGTCTGTGTCTTGTCTGTGTTCTTCTGGTCTGTTTATTTCTGTTGTTGGTTCTGTGTCTGTGTTGGCCTGTGTCTGTGTTGTGTGTCTGTTTGTTCTGTGTCTGTGTCTGTGTCTGTGCTGTGTCTGGTTTGTGTCTGTGTCTTGTCTGTGTCTTGTTGTGTGTGTTGTGGTTGTTTGTGTCTGTGTCTGTGTCTGTGTCTGTGTCTGTGTCTGTGTGCCTGTGTTGTGTCTGTTCTGTGTGTGTCTGTGTCTTGTCTGTGTCTGTGTCTGTGTCTGTGTCTGTGTCTGTGTCTGTGTCCTGGTCTGTGTCTTGTTGTTTGTGTCGTGTCTGTGCCTGTGCTTGTTGTGTCTGTGTCTGGTCTGTGTCTGTCTGGTCTGTGTCTGTGTCTGTGTCTGCTGTCTGTGTCTGTGTCTGTGTCTGTGTCTGTTTGTGTCTGTGTCTGTGTCTGTGTTCTGTTTGTCTGTGTCTGTGTCTGTGTCTTTGGTTGTTCTGTGTCTGTGCTGTGTCTGTGTCTGTGTCTGTTGTTGTGTTGTGTCTGTTCTGTGTCTTTGTGTCTGTGTCTAGTTTTTTCCTTCTGGTTTTCCTGTCTGTGTCTTGTCTGTGTCTGTCTGTGTCTGTTCTGTCGTGTTGGTCTGTGTCTGTCTGTGTCTGTGTCTGTGTCTGTGTGTGCTGTGTCTGTGTCTGTGTCTGTGTCTGGTCTGTGTTGTCTGTGGTTTTCGGCTGTGTCTGGTGTTTGTTTGGTGTGTTGTGTCTTGTCTGTGTCTGTGTCGTGTTGTGTCTGTGTCTGTGTCTGTGTCTGTCTTGTCTGTGTCTTGTTTTTTTGTCTGTGTCTGTGTTTTGTGTTTGTGTGTCTGTGTCTGTGTCTGTGTCTGTGTCTGTGTCTGTGTCTTGTCTGTGTCTGTGCTGGTGTCTGTGCTGTGTTGTCTGTTCTTTCTGTGTCTGCTTTTGTGTCTTGTCTTTCTTGTCTTTGTCTGGTTGTGTTTCCTGTGTCTGTATCTGTGTCTGTGTCTTGGTGTCCTTTTGTTTGTTGTTCCTGTGCTTCCTGGCTTGTCTGTGTCTGTTCTTGTCTGTGTTTGTTTGTCTGTGTCTGTTTCTGTGTCGTGTCTTTCGTGTCTGTGTCTTGTTCTGTGTTGTGGTCTGTGTTTTTGCCTGTTTCTGTGCTGTGTGTCTTGTTTTCGTTTGTGTTTGTTGGGTTTCTGGTTGTTTGTCTGTGTCTGTGTCTTGTCTGTGTCTGGTCTTTCTGTTCCGTGTTTGTTTGCTTTCTGTTGTCTGTTTGTCTGTGTCTTGTCTGCGTTTGTTCAATGTTCTGTTCTGGTTGGTGTTCTGTGTCTGTGTTGTGTTGTGTCTGTGTTGTCGGTTGTCTGTGCTTTGTCTGTTTTGTTCTGTCTGTGTCTGTGTCTGTGTTTGTGTCTGTTTGTGTCTGTGTCTTGTTGTCTGTGTCTTTTGTGTCTTTCTGTGTTGGTTGTGTATTGTCTTTGGGCGTTCTTTGTCTGTGTTGTCTGGCTGGCTGTGTTGTTTGTTTGTGTCTTGTCTGTTTGTTCGTTTTGTCGTTCTGTGTCGTGGTTTGTCTGTTTTGTTTGTTGTCTGTGTCTGTGTCTGTTTTGTTTTGTCTTCTTCTTCTGGCTGCTGTGTTGGTTTGTCTTGTCTGTGTCTGTTGGTCTGTGTCTGTGTCTGTGTCTGTGTCTGTGTCTGTGTCTGTGTCTGTGTCTGTTGTTCTGTGCTTGTTTGGTCTGTGTTGTGTCTGTGTTTGTCCTTTTGTTCTGTGTCTGTTTCGGTCTGTGTGTGTGGTCTGTGTCGGTGTGTCTGTGTCTGGCTGTTCTGTGTCTGTGTCTGTGTCCGTTTGTCTGTGCTGTGTTGTGTCTGTTGTTCTGTTCTGTGTCTGTGTCTGTTCTTGTTGTCTGTTCTGTGCTGTGTTTGTGTCTGTGTCTGTTGTGTCTGTGTCTTGTCTTGGTCTGTTTTTGTCTGTTTGTCTGTGTGTCTGTGTCTGTGTCTGTGTCTGTGTCTGTGCTGGCTGTGTCTGTCTGTGTCTGTTCTGTGTTGCTGTTGTGTCTGTTTGTGCTGTTGTGTCTGTGTCTGTGTCTGTGTCGTTGTCTGGTGTCCTGTGTCTGTTTGTGTTGGTTGTCTTGGTGTCTGTTTGTTGTCTTGTTGGTCTGTGTCTGTGTCTGTGTCTGTGTCTGTGTTGTCTGTGTCTGTGTCGTGTTGTGTCTGTGTCTGTGTCTGTGTGTTGTGTCTGTGTCTGTGTCTGTTGTCTTGTCTGTGTCTGTGTCTGTGTCTTGGTTGTCTGTGTCTGTGTCTGTGTCTGGTTTGTCTGTGTCTGTGTCTGGTGTCTGTGTCTGTGTCTGTGTCTGTTCTGTGTCTGTGTCTGTGTCTGTGTCTGTGTCTGTGTCTGTGTTCTGTGTCTGTGTCTGTGTCTGTGTTGTGTCTGTGTCTGCTTGGTCTTGTTGTGTGTCTGTGTCGTGTCTGTGTCTGTGTCTGTGTCTGTGTCTGTGTCTGTGTCTGTTCTGTTGTCTGTGTCTGTGTCTGTGTCTGTGTCTGTGTCTGTGTCTGTGTTGTTTGGTCTGTTCTGGTTCTGTGTCTGTTCTTGTGTCTGTGTTGTGTCTGTGTCTGTGTCTGTGTCTGTGTCTGTGTTGTCTGTGTCTGTGTCTGTGTCTGTGTCTGTGTCTGTGTCTGTGTCTGTGTCTGTTCTGTTTGTCTGTGTTTGTCTGTGTCTTGGTGTCTGTGTCTTGTCTGTGTCTGTGTCTGTCTGTCTGTTGTTGTCTGTGTTTGCTGTGTCTGTGTCTGTGTCTGTGTCTGTGTCTGTGTCTGTCTGTGTCTGTGTTGTGTCTGTGTCTGTGTTTGTCTGTGTCTGTTGTCTGTGTCTGGTTTGTCTGGTTCTGTGTCGTGTCTGTGTCTGTGTCTGTGTCTGTGTTGTGTCTTGTCTGTCTGTGTCTGTTGTGTTCTGTGTCTGTGTCTTGTGTCTGTCTGTGTCTGTTTGTGTCTGTTGTGTCGTGTCTGTCTGTTGTTCGTGTCTGTGTCTGTGTTCTGTGTCTGTGTCTTGTTCTGTGTCTGTGTCTGTGTCTGTGTCTGTGTCTGTGTTCTGTGTCTGTTTGGTCTGTGTCTGTGTCTGTGTCTGTGTCTTGTGTCTGTTCTGTGTTGTCTGTGTCTGTGTCTGTGTCTTGTCTGTGTCTGGTGTCTGTGTCTGTGTCTGTGTCTGTGTCTGTGTCTGTTCTGTGTCTGTGTCTGGCTGTGTCTGTGTCTGTTGTCTGTGTCTGTGTCTGTGTCTGTGTCTTGTTGTCTGTGTCTGTGTCTGTGTCTGTGTGTCTGTGTCTGTGTCTGTGTCTGGTGTCTGTGTCTGTTCTGTGTTTGTCTGGTGTCTGTGTCTGTCTGTGTCTGTGTCTGTGTCTGTGTCTGTGTCTGTGTCTGTGTCTGTGTCTGTGTTGTTCTGTGCTGTGTTTTGGTCTGTGTCTGCTGTCTTGTTTGTGTGTCTGTGTCTGTGTCTGTGTTGTGTCTGTGTTGTTGTGTCTGTGTCTGTGTCTGTTCTGTGTCTGTGTCTTGGTTGGTCTGTCTGTGTCTGTGTCTGTGTCTGTGTCTGTGTCGTGTCTGTGTCTGTTGGTTCTGTGTCGTTTCTGTGTCTGTGTTGTGTCTTGTTGGTCTGTGTCTGTGTCTGTGTCTGTGTCTGTGGTTTGTCTGTGTCTGTGCTGTTCGTGTCTGTGTCTGTGTCTGTGTCTGTGTCTGTGGTGTCTGTGTCTGTGTCTGTGTCTGTGTCTGTGTTGTTCTGTTCTGTGTCTGTGTTGTCTGTGTCTGTCTGTGTTGTGTCTGTTCTGTGTCTGGTCGTGTTGTGTTGTGTCTGTGTGTGTCTGTGTCTGTGTCTGTTGTCTGTGTCTGTGTCTGTGTCTGTGTCTGGTGTCTGTGTCTGGTTTGTCTGTCTGTGTCTGTGTCTTGTTGTGTCTGTGTCTGTGTCGTGTTGTCTTGGTCGGTCTGTGTCTGTTGCTGTGTCTGTGTGTGTCTGTTGTCTGTGTCTGTGGTGTCTGTGTCTGTGTCTGTGTCGTGTCTGTGTCTTGTTGGTTCTGTGTCTGTGTCTGTGTCTGTGTCTGTGTCTGTGTCTGTGTCTTGTCTGGCCGTGTCTGGTCTGTGTCTGTGTCTGTTTGTCTGTGTCTGTGTCTGTTGCTGTGTCTGTGTCTGTGTTCTGTGTCTGTGTCTGTGTCTGTTCTGTGTCTGTTGTGCTTGTCTTGTCTTGGTTGTCTGTGTCTGTGTCTTGGTCTGTGTCTGTGTCTGTGTTGTGTCTGTGTCTGTTCTGTGCTGTGTCTGTGTCTTGTTGTGTTGTCTGTGTCTGTGTCTGTGTCTGTGTCTGTGTCTGTGTCTGTGTTGTCTGTGTCTGTGTTTGTCTTGTCTGTGTCTGTTTGTCTGTGTTTCTGTGTCTGTGCTGTGTTGTGTCTGTTGTGCTTGTCTGTGTCTGTGTCTGTGTCTGTGTCTGGTTTGTTCTGTGTTGTGTCTTGTCTGTTCTGTGTCTGTGTCTGCGTGTCTGGTTGTCTGTGTCTTGGTCTGTGTTGTCTGGTCTGTGTCTGTGTCTGTGTCTGTGTTGTGTGTCTGTGTCTGTGTCTGTGTCTGTCTGTGTCTGTGTCTTGTTCCTTGTGTCTGTGTTTGTGTCTGTGTCTGTGTCTGTCTGTGTCTGTTGTGTCTGTTTGTGTCTGTTGTTGTGTCTGTGTTGTGTCTGTGGGTTTCTGTTCGTGTCTGTGTCTGTGTCTGTGTCTGTGTCTGTGTCTGTGTCTGTGTCTTGGTTGTCTGTTCTGTGTCTTGGTTCTGTGTCTGTTGTGTTCGGTCTGTGTCTGTGTCTGTGTCTGTGTCTGGTTTGTCTGTGTCTGTGTCTGTGGTTCGTGTCTGTGTCTGTGTCTGTGTCTGTTCTTGGTTTGTTGTCGTGTCTGTGTCTGTGTTGTGTCTGTCTGTGTCTGTGTCTGTTCTTGGTTGTTTTGTGTCTGTGTCTGTGCTGTGTCTGGTCTGTTCTGTGTCTGTCTGTTCTTGTCTGTGTTGGTTTTGTGCTGGTTCTTGTTTGTCTGTTTGGTCTGTGTCTGTGTTGTGTCTTGTTGTTTCTGTGTCTGTTTGTGTTTTTGCTTTGTGTTCGTGATTTTGCAGACCTTTCAATGTTAATCTTTACATAAAGGAAAATAATCGTGATATGCGTATTATATTAGCTTTTCCTTGCAGGTTTCTAAGGTATGTTAATATTAACGGTATCCTTTCTCATGCTTGATATTTTTGCCTTACACTTTTCAAGTGAATATCTAAACCACTAAAATTATTTGCTCTTTTTCCCTTTTCTTAAAATTCATTTTATAAGAGTAATTAAACACACGAAAATGTAAGCGATCTTATATTTTAGATTATTTGAAACTAAGTTTGAACCATTTTACTGCCATTAGATAATGTTACTAATATTTTTTTAAAAACTAGTTACTAATATTTTAAAAAGTAGTTACTAAATCAGATTTTGACCAATACACCAAGTAACAAAAAATTGTAATTTTGATTAAACTTACAGCATGCTGAAAGGACTGACCCACAAACTGTAGATATGGCTGTCTATTATAGTGCATCTTCTAAGGGTTGCATTCTGTGGTGTAATTTGTAGTCTATTGTAGTTATAGAAACAATCGTTTGACGTTTTTTTATAGTTTTATTAGAATTATAAGTATAATTGAACTTTTTTTAAAGAATAGTATAAAACAAATTCATAATGCCCAAGTCTAAAAAAAAGGCTCCCGCTGTTCCTACAGTTGATATAACGTTCTACGAACTCCAAATAGTCGATTTAAATAAAAGAGTAGCTCGTTTATTTCTTGCAAATGATGAACTAAGCATTAAAAATGAAGAACTTACAGCAAGTATTAAAACACTAGACTCAGATCGAAATGACGTCATTTCATATTTGAAACGGGTAATTCTTGATAAAACAGAGGAAATTAAAGAAATGCATACTAGGATGGTTGAATTTGAAAAAACGAAAGAACAAGAAAGTAGCTCATTAAAAACACAAATGGACTGTCTGAAAAATGAATACAGATTAATGCACGAGCAACTAACTACTGAAATAAAATTAGTGAATGGAAAGTTAAATGCATTGGACGAGTTTAGAACCCAAAAACAAGATTTAATGAAAAAGTTTGAATCTCAAGAAAAATATATTGTTGAGCAAGAAATTCGTCATAAAAGAAACTTGTATGAAACTGAAAAAAAAATTGTAATAGGAAAGGATAATTTAAAAAAGGATATGGAAAGACGACTTATTCAATTATCAACTGATTTCCAAGACGTGACAGAAATGCGAATTGCATCAACAACTCATCGAGTGATCAGAGAAAATATTGCTATTAACAAGGAACTGAGTGCTATATATTCCTCACATAAAAGATTGGATGAAGAAAACGTAGCACTTAAGTCTCACAACAAAAGACTGCAATTAGAAGTTTCATTATGTAAAGATGAAAGAAAACGAGCCCTTAAGAAAGGATTAGTTCATATAGGAATTATTACTAAATTAACGGAAAAACAAGAAGAAACTGAAATAAACTTAAAAAATTATCAAAATTTAGAACCACAGTGCATTGCACTTCAACAAGATGTAAATGTTCTAAATAATGAAAACAAAAAATTACAGTTACACATTCTAATTTTAGAACAAAACCTTCATGCAAGCAGGTGCGAACGCGGACTATTAGTAATAAAACTAACAGACGCTGAAAATGAATCTAAAAGGCTTTTAGCTATTTTAACAGAATCGGTTGTTTCGATAAAGGGTGCCTTAAAAATTAAACCAATTAAAGGTAAAAAAACTCACTGTGAACCTTTATTGAGTAATTTATTAAAATTAATGAATAAAGCTCGCGAAGAACTCCCAACAAAACCTTCTTCAGATTCTGTTGATTCGGTTTCAGAAATATATAATAAAGGAGATTTAGGGTTTGTTCCAAAACCAGTTGCTTTGCGATCAAAATTACCTTTGAATAGACATCAAGAAGTTCAAGTTAGTTCTAGTTTTGAAGAATTCATTGCTAGCTACGTTCCGCCCACTAAAAATTCTGAAGAAAAAAAACATGAAGAAGTCCAAGAAGAAGAACACCCACTTCCTCCAATAGTATCCAGAGAACCGTTAATACAACTGCAGGAACTAGATAAATTGCTTCCAATAGAACCTGAACCACTCGTCTTTGAAAGTTCTGACTTGGAATCGATCAGTGTAACCCAGTCACTGCATAGTAGTAAAGGATCTCTCAATGAGTCGTTAGAAATATCTCATAAACGCGGAAGTGAACATGTAGAAGAAGCAGAGGTACCTGAAATTGAGACAGAGAAAGTACAAGCGGAAGAATGTATTAACATACGAAGTACTGAAACTCAATCTACCGAAGTGTCACTGCACAGTAGTAAAAGATCTGTCAATGAGTCGTTAGAAATATCTCATGAACGCGAAAGTGAACATGTAAAAGTAGAACAAGCAGAGATACCTGAAATTGAGACAGAGAAAGCCGAAGCGGAAGATACCGAATCAGAATGTATTAACATAAAAATTTCGGAACCTCAATCTACCGAAATCGACAATGTCGAAACGGAGAATACCGAAGAAATAAATAAAAGTGTACACCAAATGATATAATAAATTTAAAGCTTTGTAGAAATTACAAAACAATTTACATATTTTTATTACGCATGCATCATAATCGACGATTATCGCACGCTGGAGCGTGCGTTAATAGTTATTAATGATACTAGTTCGATATGAACGTTATAATGAAACGCGTGTAAAGTTAAACCACGAGGCGTTAGCCGAGTGGTTTATTTACACAAGTTTCATTACGAAGTTCATATCGAACGTGTATCATTCAAAATTTAATCTACGCCAGTCCAAATAGATTTTCTTTGCATAGATTCGATTTGTTTACAATATCAGAAACGTTTTTTTAAATCAAAATTCAAAATTATTAAGCGCCCATATTAGTCGATGTTATAGTAACCGCGCTTGTTGATTGTTGCAATTTTATTTTGACAACGTCATTATTTGCGTTCACTTTTGTGCTTTACATGAGTTTCACGCACTGATGGACTGAATTTAACAAATTGTACAGACTTTATAATTAATGTTTACAATAAATAAATGTTGGTAAAGATTTTATAATGAAGTAAAAGTTGTAACTAACTTTCTTTTTGCCTGTTTTTTATTTTAAAATTTGCGTGTTATTATGAGTTCATAATGGCACTGGGTGCTATTATGAAGGCCATAATGACACCCAAATGAAGATGATAAATATGTCATAATGACACTGGCGTAGATTAATGATGTTTATACGCCTACTTTCTTTGCTATAGAAACGTTTGATCTACCTTTATTACCTAGATATTTATCTGCCGTTTAAAGTACTATATATCAAAATGAATGAACACATTTAAAAACAACATTGCTTTATACTAAGTAACTACAATACTCTTATTTCAAATAAACATTGATTGTACAATTTCTATTTTTGGATATTTCAATTCCTGCATTACAAAATTGTAAAAAAGACTGTTTAATGTTTAAAACATTTTTGAGATTATGATGCATTCGTAATAAAAAATAGCGTATGATATACGTGCATAAGAGGTCTTTAAAGGCCTTGCGACTTACAAAACACTCCGCTGCGCGTCGTGCTTTAAAGGCCCTCATACACTTATATCATAATATACTATTTTTAATAAATTTACTAACTACGCTTGCCCTAAATTCAAAATCATTTTCTTTCCAAACGTACATAGGTGATCGGAATTGAATGTTAACAGTAGTTGGAAAGATATATAGTGACAGAGACACCTAAATATCTCATTAAACATTAAAGATATTCCATGCGAGATATCGCTACTCTAGTAGGAAGTTTGATTTACTTCAAGGTATTATAATTGAATAATTGTTTACGATAACCGTTTACTAGCTAGCCCGATACTGTCGAGAGAATAATGGAACACAGCCAACCTGTTAAGTAAACTGTTCTCCTACATTTTTAAATCACTTTTCCTCGAGAATGACTAGGTAAAAAATGCGTCAAAATCCACTCGCGGGAGTCGCCAGCGTACTGTTAAGGCTCCGTTCTCTCGCAAATAACATATAAAATTTTGACATCAGCATCGAGGGTTACCACACTTCCGTTGCTGGTACCCACTTCCGACCCCAAGTTCTTCCTCAAATCGCGTTTCCATTATCATTTAGTTTTCGTCGAGGACTACCACATTTCTGGTAGATATAGAGGAATTCATTCTTTTCGGACGATGGTTATGGTTGAACTGTTATAACAGATTTACAGACAAAGAAGAAGAAATTTAGTAGATATTTTCTAATCCAGGCTAGAGATGGCAGCATCTTTCACCCCTGTAAGTATGCAGAATGGTCACATTTGATAGTATGTTTATAATAAGGTTTAATAATAAACAAATTAGTTGTAAATGTTCTCAAAACAAATCGTTAAACTAACCAGAGATCCAAAACACTCAATAAAAGATAATGCCGTTGTCTCAGTCGGTAAATTAAAGTAGACCGGTTCAATCTTTTCGATTTGCTTAATTACCACAAATTTCTGCTTGGTTATTTCCACTTAACATCAATATAGTAACTGCAATGTAACAATAATAAAAATTATCTCGGACGCCAAGTTATTTTTTGATTATGCTCGGAATAACTAAACCGAGGTTACAATAAAAAATTCAACAAAATGTCAAAATAAAAGAAATACAAACTATATTTATTAAATATTTAAATTTAGAATTATATAAAACATATCTTAAAAACTAGTTGTAATAGCCTTAAATTACTAAATTATGGGTATAAATACTTTTTTGATAACATCTGGTATCTAAACAAATACGGAAATGTAAACCAAAGGTGATGTAATCTTTGCACCAATATTGCGCAATATCTCGTAGTAACAATGCTGTACGTTGTAAATCATACCAAAGTTGAATTTTACTTATAAATTTATCTTCATGAAATTTGAATAATCCAATATTTATTGCATTCTCTCGAAAGTTCAAATAAAAAATGTGATCTAAATTTAGATCTGAATTAAGTGCAAAATTGCAATCATAAGCATCGAAAATACTAAAAGTGATAAAACTGTAAAAGTGCCTGCAAAGAACAAATGTTTTAAATTTTAATATAATACGAATTAAATGTACCTTACCATTAAATCAATGGCACTTTTCACAAAATTTAGGTGGAAACCCAAAAATGGCTTTCTAAACAACACCACGTTCATCAAGTAACGCTCAGAAGGACGCTTAGGATGTCTGATGATATAGCGGTGCGCGAAAAAATGTGCGCAAAAAATAAGTGCAGAAAAAATAATTCACGATACGAAAGCATAAACTCCTAAAAAGATATGCAAATTAAGTTGCCTACCACAACTTATAAATCATTAATAATTAAAAACTCTTTTTTCTTATATTTTACAACTAAATGAACGAAGAACGTAAAAGATTCGTTACATTGTAACAAAATAATTTGGGTTTTGGTATATTTAAGTTACTTTGATATTATATTGTAAATTTCGGTACAAGTTGTACATGTTTACTCAAATCTTCTTTCTAGAAATGCTTACGTTGTTTCTGTTCATAACCTGAACTACATAATATTTCTAAGTAATTTTAGTATTAGTCTAATATAAATTTTCGTACCTTTGGTTATTCAAACGTTATAAATTCACATTTAAATATTTCATTTAAAATCTACATTGTTACTCCCTCTAGTGACGTATCCTAAAATATAGGTAATTAAGGTGAACTATATTACAAGCTTTTAGAAGTCCTCTCTAGATGGCGTTAGTGGAGAAATCACTATTTATAATTTTTGGGCATTTACTGATATAGATAACATATTGATAACATTAGATTTTGAATAATACAATTTTAACAAAAAAATTACGTCTTCTTTCTTTCTGTGGCGTCCATTTTGCCAAGCTGAAAATTTTTGATCTTCTTGGAAAAATTCCTTATAATATAATACGATATAAATAATCGGATATATCTTCAAGAAGCATATTTTGCAATAAAACAATTGATGCTTTTCTAATTATTATCTGCAAGTTTTGTTGCTCGCTTACATGCGGTTTTAGAAAAATTTTCTTCGGCAAGATCGACGTTTTAATCAAAACACGAATTATTGATGCTTTCGTAAAGAAAGGAAAGCACTTCTATAGCTTCTCACTTGGCCCGTTCCATCTAAGGGGTAACGAATAAAGATTATTTACTTACATAATGTTGATTACCTTCTCCTTTTAGCTTCAACGAATTAACTGGTCCTTTTAGCTTCTACGAAGTACCTTCTACTTGTAACTTCAACAAATTTTCTCCTTTTGGCTTCAACGAAGTACCTTCTACTTTGATTTCAACTAATACCTCCATATATCTACATTCTGGTTTAACTCTCAATTGTAACTAAAGTCGAACCGGATCGTGACACATTCGGCATCGACTGAACAGAATTACTACCTGCTTATATAAAGGTTAGATCATTCCTTTTCCTATTATCACATGAGATTTAACTGAATAATTATTGTGTAAACCTTCCGACAAGTAATGATAAAGTCCACCTACTAAAAATAATTAAACCAATTAGTCTGTTATAACATCTTAACCTATATTTGTATACCTGTTATCACTATATCCTTATTGCTGTATCCTTAATCTTTCACTTCACAACCCCGTGAACTTCATTACCTGTTCTTTTACCATTATTTGCTTCCCTCATTTTGTTTTGTAATTATAATAGTAACGTTTAACTGTACTTATTTTGGCTGCCATTTTTGTGTGTGCGCAGCATCACTTTAGTTTGGATGCGTAAAAGTAATTTCACTACCGTTATATAACCATATGTTTGTATTCCATTGGTGTAGACATTAATTATTAATCTTTTCTTTTTCTCTTTCTCTCTTGAAATTTACACATTTATTAAATTTCCATGATATTAGATTCATTATTGTTTTAAAAGATAAAATGCTTTCTGAGCTATAAAATTTGGTACTCATTATAAAAATTTATTTCTTTTGTGTAAACCACCGCAAGTTATTTGTTTTTTTTTTAATTATTTGGTAATAATTTACGCTTTGTAAAGGAGTCAAAATATATTCTCTTTTAGTTTATACAAAGGAAGGCCTTCCCTTGAAAAGGGGAATTATGTAAGTTTTGTTTTATTAGGATTAATTAAACAATTACTAGTTCGCAGGTGTCGAACAACTTTAGTTTACTTGCGAACAGTATTTACTATTTCTTTTTGTGTACATTTAGGTTATTTACATATATACTTTTTGTGTTGTGGATTAATTGGATCCACATCCTCAATTATTTAGTTTTTTTTATTTTAAAAATATAAAATTGTGGCACTACAGCAGTGTAATTATTCCTATTTCCTCTTACACTTCCTTTTCCTACAATCTCCTTGCTCATTCCATCTGCACCACTGTCCAAGAGTCGGACAGCGGTGAATCTATCTCTACATGGGGAGCGGCTCTTGGCCGGCATCTTTAACATACTTTCTTCTCTCCCCCGAACCGACATTTTTGAGCTAGTTTGGTGTGCTCACTATCTGTGAATGAGCAGAGAATCCTTTCCTTCTTCCTTTTCTTCCAGCTCCCCGTTTAATCACGTAACAACATGTTATATATTAAGGGAATGAGGAAATACCTTAAATCCCGAAAGTGAATGTTGTAGTCCGATGCGAATCAAAGAAAGATGCTTTAGTTACGCAGTATATATATATATATATATATATATATATATATATATATATATATATATATATATATATATATATTTTTTTGATTCCAAGAGTAAATATACCAAAATTCATCCTACAGTTTTAACATCCCAGATGGGCAATGGCGCGCGATCCGTCTTTTAGTTAGATATCAAAGTTGATTTGTTGCCAAGGTTTTTGCCATCACATTATGTCTCAAGAGATTAAAAGTTACTTTTAATCCCTAGAGACTAAAGCCATATTCATAATCAACGCTCTAAAGTGACTTTAGTTAAAAACGACTTTAATGTAAAGTCAGATTTAAAGCGCCTATAAAATTAAGCGTATTCATAATGTCAAAGCGCATTTACTTTTAGTAAAGTTGACTTTAAGGATGTTAATGTAGGTTGTCAATACGAATTTTTGGTCAAAAGCACTATTAGTACATTTGTACCACTGTATTTGAGGTTAGACTCATGTTTGGTTCGTGTTTGTTTCCATATTTTCACCACTTACGATTAAAATAAATCAAAGGTAAGTATTCTCATTTATTTTTATAATGTAATATGTATTACAGTTTATTATTTTATAGAGACCAAAAAAGATTTCCACTCGCATTCCAAGACTTAATATTGGAAAACGTCTCTTCCATACTCCTTATTGACGTTCTACTACATTCTGAGTTCCAATAATCGATTCATTATACAAATTTTCAGCTCTATTATTAGTTTCAACAGTCATGAAATATTTTTTCACTCCGTAACCACTATCTCCGACTAATAAATAACCAGCGTGCAATCTATTGCGCCAATTGTACGTAGAAATGCAACAACTTCATAAAAATCTTCTGTAGCCTTCTCCATTTCCTCATTCGTCGAACACATCTTGAGATAGTCCCTGCTTCGATATGCAATAGCTGATGAAACACCTTTAATTATCTGATTAGCAGTTGGTTGGGAAATTGCCTATGAAATCAGCTACAGTAATTTTTATGCTACCGCATGCAACAACGGAGTAACATATCCACCCCAAAATAAATACGATCTAATACTTAATAGTAAATAAATATATATCATTACCTCTGAGTAGGTAATCTGATTTGAAGCTCAATCATCACTAAAATGTTTTGCACCACTGCTTTTCTCAACCGAAACCTATAAAATTCTATTTCATCATAAATTTCCATATAGTTTTCACGCTCCTTGTACTCCTTGTGTCGCCTAACAAATATGAATTCGTCCTCGCATGAATTTGATAGAGTCTGACGTTGAATCCAATAAATTCATGTTTTAAGAAAAACAACAAATAGAAATATAACTGGCTATTTAAAATCGATAGATGCTCTAAACTAAACTTTCAGGTTAGAATAACCACAGTAAAACTACTTTAGTGAGTTAAGTGACCGATTTGGGGACTTTTAATTTAAAGTTAGTTTAACTCTAAAATAACATTAAAAACACATTTTAGGACAAGTATTGAGCCTCTTTTATAATAAGTTCATCACGAAAATAGGCAACATTGTAAAAACAAAAATAATAATCTATGTCAGACATTTAAAACTGCATGTCAGATATCTACATGCTAACTTAAAAAAAATTCCAAGGCCGAAAACAGAGACAGTTAGGAATAATTTTTACTGAACAAACCCCACTTATTTTTGGCTATTCTACCTGTCCTAGCAAGCACGCCATTTTTTTTTGAAAAACCCTATATACAGTGTGTCCCCGGATAGGTGAAACGACTCTTGTAAAAGATAAAAAATTTTCGATATAAAATTTCATTGTTTGGGGTTCAACCCTGCTTAGTTAAAGACTAATTTCTGGCATAATTTTAGTTTTCTAAAATCATGTATGCCTTGGATCTTTTCAAAAATTTGATTTTTGGTTCTGCCTTTGTTAGTGAAGATATAACAAAATTTGATTAACAAAAGTTGTTTAGAATCATGAAATAGTCCTACTTCTAGAATGTCAAGTACCTAGGCCAACGTTGATGTTTTGGCATTTTACAATAATTTTTATCTGATAGTTTAATATTGTTTATCCCCGGATAGGTGATATGACTCTTGAAAAGCAAAAAATTCTAAATAAACAAAATAAATAAAAGAATTTCTTTAACACAGTTTATTACTATGAATATTAAAAGATAACACTTAAATTATTAGCTATTGCAAGTTACTGGCTTAACACTGATAAGTTATAATGAAATAGTGAGTTAATATTCAGATTAAAAATAAGGCTCTACTAAGCCTCCTCCTAAATTTGCGCAGTTTTCAATACGATTCCGGAATTCTCCAAAAGCTGCCTGTATTTGTTCTCTAGGAATTGATCGAACTGCAACTGTTATTCTGCGTTTTAATATTTCAGTGTCATTCGGAATGTGTTGTTTGTAAACTATTTGTTTTACCCATCCCCATACAAAAAAATCTATTATCGATAGGTCTGGAGATCTAGCCGGCCAAGATGTCACGCTCATTCTCCCGAACCATCTTTCAACAAACTGATTATTAAGCCAATCAGTAATCATTTGTGTGGAATGGGCAGGGCAGCCATCTTGTTGAAAGTAATGCGAACGTCGAATATTTAATGGAAGTTCGTCAACAAAACTTTGCTGAATTTGTAAGTAAGTTTGCTGATTTAATTTTCCTTCAATAAAAAAGGGTCCAATAATTCCTAACTCATATGTGACGGCACACCAAACATTTAGTTTTCCAAAATACTGCCTTCTTGAGTTAACTACGTAATGGGGATTGACTCTGCTCCAATATCGACAGTTTTGCGAAGATGGAACACCATTTGTTGTGAAAGTACATTCGTCAGAAAAAATTTCTGTTTTCTAAAATTAGCTCCCCTAAAGACAAACAGAACTGCAATCGCCTTGCTTCATCACCTTCTTCCAAAGTGTGGCAAAATTTGGCTTTATATGGATAAATTTTATTAGTTTTATAAATTCTCTGTAAATGTGTATTACTTATGTTTGTATTTACGCTTCGATTTCTTAGAGACATTTTAGGATATGCATCTACGGAATTTAAAGCAACTAAAGTACCTGCATCAGTTTCATCGTAAGCTTTTTTCTCTCTCTTCTTATAGTGAACGCTTCCTGTTGTGAGAAATCTCTTAATTAAACGCCAAGCAGTAACTTTGTTAATTGCAGTATTTGGATATTTTTTCATTAAATAAAGCAATAACCATATTTATCGATCTTTCACCGATTCTGTTACACTGAATCAAGTAAACTTTTTCATCTAATGTTAACATTGTCTTTAAAAATATGTTTCAATTTAATACAGAAGTGTTTGATTGATAAGATTGACAGATAAGTTTTGTTATGGAGACAATTTGTTTTTCCATAGCAATCTTTGTTACAAATACATTTCTTTAATATAGGAATCGACATAAGAGAAGATATGAGAGATTTTGATTCAAAAAAACTGTACTCTGCAGAAAAATATTTGTTAGTAGTACAGAAAGGAATACGATTAATGAAGTTATTCAGAATCATAAAAAAGTCCTATTTCCAAAATTGTAACGACCTACACCGACTTTGATGTGTTGATAATTATTAATATTATTTTTATTTGATAGTTTAATTTTCTTACACATATTGTTTTATTTGACAAAGATTGCATAAACCAAGTATTTGAGCTGATTTCAAAGAAATGCAGATGAAAATATGTTAAAAATTGCCAAAACATCAACGTTGGCCTAGGTGCTTGAAATTCTAGAAGTAGGACTCTTTCATGATTCTAAACAACTTTTGTTAATCAAATTTTGTTATATCTTCACTAACAAAGGCAGTTTACTAGAACCAAAAATCAAATTTTTGAAAAGATCCAAGACATACATGATTTTAGAAAACTAAAATTATGCCAGAAATTAGTCTTAACTAAGCAGGGCTGAACCCCAAACAACGAAATTTTATATCGAAAATTTTTTATCTTTTACAAGAGTCGTTTCACCTATTCGGACACATTATATATATATATATATATATATATATATATATATATATATATATATATATATATACAGGGACCGCCATAAAGTTGGACACATATGGAAAACATTTTATTATTGAAATTTATGAAAAACTCTATTGGCGGTTCATTTCTGCATGTCTGACAACTAAAAAATACATTGTGACATTTGTCACGTGATCATAGATTTGTCGGGAATTTTGAAAAATGTTAACTGTGATGCCGATAAATGGATCAAATTGACATGATATCGAAAAATTGTATTAAGAAAATGTATTTAGAATGCAACAAAGACCCCATATACAAACTTTCAAATCAAAAAAAAAAAATAAAAAATACGATTTATTCCCCTCTGGCTTTATTACGAAACATCATAAAATCTTGTTCTACCTGGAAATAGTCGTAATAACACAAATTACATAATTTTAGGTGTCTTAAACTATGAGGTGCATTTTAAAGAGCAATAGTTTTCACCCTTATAAGCCGAAATATTTGATTTTCAAATTTCAAATCGTAATGCAGGGCAAAATTTTCAGTATAACGCAAATAGAGTAAATTTTAATAATGGAGCTGGAAAATTACAATCTTAGCCCGCCTGCAACCAAATATTATAGTAGCGCCGTCAAACAAGGTCCAACCAAAAATCAAAATTGTGTACAACCGCAAAATAAACAAAAGCAAATTTATAAACAAGCCGTAACAAACAATTATAACCGCACACAAAGTAGCAATACTAATAATAAAATTTTAAAATCTTCACCGTCAAGTAAAATAAAAGAAAGCCATCCCCATAATTACACTACCTATTTACCTCAAAATAATTTAGCTCAAAATAACAAAATAAAATGTTTGTTCATCTTCGTTCGCGTTGCCGTAATAAACCCGTTCTATTTTGCCCGCTGTGGAAAATTGTCTAGAAATTGTCCGTGTTCAAATCAAAAAAACTGCTTTGCGAAGTTTCAATGAAAAGGGGTAAAACTTCAAAGATTAGTTCAAAAACTTAACAACAAATCCCCTTTGATCTCCGTCCTTTTATAAATTCAAAGTAGAAAATTAAAATTTTATTGCTTTAGTAGACATCGACTTAACAATTACATTCATAATTGATACAGTAGCTAATATGTTACCTCAAGGTGCACAATTACCAAAATTTGTAAAGGCTACTGGAATCAAAAACCAAACCGTAGAAATTAGACAAGCTTTTTATACTGAATTTAAAATTTCAAATACCAAAGTTCGTCATCTAGCTCATCATGTTCCAGCTATGGGATGTGAAGTGTTATTAGGAATGGATATTCTATCCAAAATTAATTTGCACTTTAATATGAAATTAGGAAATTTGTTTTTAAAAAATAAAATTGTACCTCGAGTGGAGCATGAAACCACACTAGCCTCTTTAATTCAGTGTTCTGCCTTAATCTCTTTAACTGAAACCGAAGTTATCTAATTAAATGCATTTTTAGAAACGGAATTAGCCTAATTCCAAACAATAGAAGGTACTACAAATTTAATTGAACATGAAATCCGCCTCACGGATTACACACCGATAAAACAAAGATACCGACTATTAAACCCAAAAATGCAAGGTTTAATCAACGCCGAATTAGATCGTATGCTAGCAGAAGGTATTGTTGAACCGTCAGATAGTTCATATTCGTCTCCTGTGGTATTAGTTAAGAAAAGAAAAATCAATAACATTTCTATTAAGGATGCGTACCCTCTCCCGTTCATAAACCATATCCTATATAAGTTACTTCGAGACAAGTACATATCCATCATCGACCTGAAAGATAGGTACTGGCAAATACCGTTAACGGTTCCATCAAAAGCAATTACTGCTTTTACTGTACCGAGAAGGGGACTATTTAATTTCAGAGTTATGCCTTCTGGTTTACACTCTGCCCCTGCTACTTTTCAACGATTGCTAGATCGTATAATCGGGCCTGAGCTCGATCTGCATGGTTTTGAATACCTAGACGATATAATCGTTCTAGGAGGAACTTTATCTGAACATGTAAATAAGTTTTTCGCCGTTCGCGACTAGCATATTAGAAATTTACGCAGCAAAGTGCGAATTCTGCCCAATATAAAAGCACTGCGACAATACTTAGGTGTCTGTTCGTGGTTTCGACGTTTTGTCGAAAATTTTTCAAAAGTAGTAAGCACTGTCAACAAAACTGTTACATAAAAATGTACGATGGCACTGGAAAGACGAACAAGAAACGGCTTTTAACCAATTAAAAACCGCCCTTACGAATGCACTGATCCTAAAATGTACGGACTTTAATTATCCTTTTATTTTACAAACAAATGCATCTAAAATAGACCATGGGGTCGTATTAATTCAAATAATTAATAATAGGCATATGGGGGATGTATATCCAGCAACATGACTATGTCATTAATTAACGAAAAGGAGCGCTTAATAAAGTAGCTGATGCATTATATTGCAATAAACTGCCGGCGGAAAGTAATGAGGTAGTAGCCGTTGAACTGCCAGGTATGTTAATAAATTTTGTGAAGTAGAAAACCGCCTCGAGGGTTTCCCTGATTATTGTATTAAAGAAGGCAAACTTTACCATCATTTTCATATAAAGAGTTTTAAAGAGGAGTTAGATAGCTAAGCTTGGAAATTATGTATTCCAACCGCAGACCGTATTCAAATTGTTAGAGAAAATCATGATTTACCAACCGCCGGCCACTTAAACTACAACTACAAACTACAAACCGAATTTGAGATTTTTGTTATTGGCCCAGAATGGTAAAAGATATTAAAGAATATGTCCGTAAAATGATTCTCATTAAAAATATAAAATTTCACAATTACAAACCGCAGGTAAAATGAATATGTACCCAAATTGTGCACCGTGGGACATCATAAGCACAGATTTAGTAGGCCGCTTACCCCGTTCAATAAAAGGTTGTAAATAAGTGTGTGGTAATGGTAATGGTATAAAAAGTATAAGTGTTTTAATAATATACTAATGAAATAAATGTAAAAACGTTCTCCAAAACAAATCGTTAAACTACTGGAGATACAAACCATTCACCAAAAATAATGCCTTTGACTCAATCAGTAGATTAACATATATAATAAAAATGCAATGTAACACTAATAATAGTGATCTCGGACGCCAAGTTATTTTTTGATAATGCTCGGAATAACTAAACCGAGGTTTACAATAAAAATTTTATCAAAAGGTAAAAAATAAAAATATATACAGACTATGTTTATTAACAGTTAAAATGATAGGGTTAAATAAAATATATCTTAAAACTAGTTATAGCCTTAAATTACTAATTAATTGTTATAAAAATAAATACCTGTTCGTAAAATTTTGTACACAAACTTTTTAATAACCTCTGGTATCTACACGATTACGGAAATGTCAACCAAGGTGATGTCATCTTTGCACTAATATTGCGCAATATCTTGAAATAATGCTTTACGTGGTAAACCACACCCATTTATGGAATTTTACTTCTTATAAATTTATCTTCATGAAATTGAATAATTCGTTTATTGCATTTTCTTGAAATTTTGAATGCAACAATTGCAATCATAAAGTAAAAGCGTATGTAAAAGTAGAATTAAATGCGTACTTAAAATGTAATTTAAAGTAGAAAAGTAAAAGTGGTAAAAGTGTAACTCAAAGTAAAAGAAGAAAAGTGTCTGAAAAGAGCAAATGTTTTAATTTTTAGTATAATGAGTTAAAATATGTCTTACCATTAAATCAATGGCACTTTCACAAAATTTAGGTGGAAGCCCAAAAAATTGCTTCCTGCATCTACAGCGTACCACAAGAAGTGAACAAAATGGATGCTTTAGAATGTCAGATAATGACGCGTTGCGCGAAAATATTTGCGCAAAGAATTAAGTCAACGATGAGCAGAAAAATAATTTAAAAGGGGAGTATAAACCATTAAGAAGTATATACACTTAAGTTACACCAAAATGCAAATTAAGTTGCCTACCATATCCTATAAATCATTAATAAATAAAATTTTCTTATATTTACCATTAAACGAACGAAGAACCTAAATTACGGTATATTTTAATACAACTCAAAATGGGTTGTTACAAGGTCACCAATATTGGGTAGTTTTTCAAGACAGATTCACAAAGTGGGTCTGTGCGAAATCAATACGTAAACCAACCGCCGCGGTTGTAATCCAAGTTCTATATGACGAGGTAATAATGAAATTTGATACGCCGCGAATAATAATAACTAATAATGAAACTCAATATGACTGTAGAGTATTCAAAAAATTATTGTCAGACTGAGGAATTATTCACCGTTTTACACCTATTTATACGCCCCAAGCAAACCCGGTAGAACGTGTTAATCAAACTTTAAAAACTATGTTTGCACAACTTTGCGAAAATAAACATCGACTTTGGAACAAACACATTAATTCAGGAAAGCACAGGATTTTCTGTAGCATTTTCAAATTTTGTAGTATCACCCGTAGTATTCAACCTAAAGGGTCCGCAACGAATCGAAAGATCAACAGAATGCACGTAAAAGATCTGAAACCGTACAACACCGATTAAACATCAAATCAAATATATTAATTACAAATAATTAGGTATGTTTTAGATAAGCCGCTACCGTTTCAAGAAAAAAATAAGTAAAATAATATCTAGTTTTGTAAGTACCGTCAAAGTGTACCAGGCAAAGGACTTAATTTGACCGTCCACCGAAGTCCTTTCGCCCCAAGGATGCACCCTTACGCTTAGGGATCCATGGTTTCATCCATGTGGGTGGCCCATGTTCCCTTTTACCTATCCTTACCGTCCTCAAAACCCACCGTCTAATCTAGTTTAGTTGTAGAAGTAATCCCAACGAACTGGGAAAGCCCGAACTACAACAGTAAGATGATACCAGTAACCGACCTACAAAAGTTGACCCCGTAATTAATTCTTATTCTGCATCATAGGGTAAGTTATTTTTTTAAATCATGTCATCTAACCTCTCCTTTTGTGGCAAAAAAAACAACTTTACCTACATTCACATTCGTTTGTGGTCAAATCGTAATTTTAGGCATAATTTTTCTCCATTTTTTTAGATCTACGCAAATTAATTTTATTTTATTAGAAAATTAGAACCGTTACATTTTACTTTCATTTAAGGTTATTCATTTAGGGGTAGGACAATTAGTTTTTTTTTTTTTTTGCAAAGAATTTCAGTTTTATTTATTTTTCTTAGAAAAAAATACAACCTTTTTAAGATAAGTAGTTTTATTTTTTAGAAATAATTTTAGTTTCATTTTTTTTAGAAGTAAGACCGCTTATTGGAAGTAATCCACTTTTTTTTCTCTTTTTTTGTAAAGTAAAAAGGGAGTGTGAAGGTTAGTTTTTTACTCCGCTAATAACAAACCGTAATGAAGTCCGTCAAATTAGATAGTTATTCACCGATTAAATATTGATAAGAGTAGAATCAAGAAATTATATTCTGACTTTTAATAAAGATCAAATAAATATAGTGTCAAAGTTTAGTTATTCAGAATAAATTCATTTATGATAAACAAAAATTAAAAATATCGAAGAGTTGCTGTTGGTTGTGGATGAAAATTTTCGCATTTTATTCCGAAATTAAAACTTGATAAATAAGTTAGTTTGTAGTAAAACGCACATTTTATAGATAGAGATAAGTAAACCGAAATATTCAAAAATAGACTTTAAAATCCAATGAATATAATTAAGAGAGTTATAAATTGATAAAATAATTAATAGTTAACACACCAATCGCTTCGTTATTCCACAATTAATAATTTTAGCACGACAACAGAAGTCTTAGATTATTGATTCATTTAATATTAATTAAAACAGCTGTAGCCTCATCGTTGAAAACATGGAATTCCCAATTACCTCTCTTTTAATATTTCGGACTCTATATAGGGAAGTGGCATGGTTAAATTATTATCTTTCGTTCTAACTGGTTCTAGTATTCAGATCCAAAACTGCAATTTTGTAAATGAGTATAACAAATATATTCTTTGGAATGAGGTAAAGCGTAGTTTAGAGATTAATTAATATAATTGAACTTAGTAAATACCTGCTCTGTAATCGAGTCTAAAAATTAGTTAAATTTATTTTGACAAGTAGTAAAAAGTTACTTTGCTACTTATCACCGCCTCCATTTAAAACCGTAACCACTGAAATCTAAATAAATTAATAGAGTTCATATTTATTAAGAATCATTCATTTTCATCCACCATTGGTGCAGGAACTTTGTTTGTCAAGGGGACCTGTGACCTTTGTCAACTACCGTTTTCCGCCATCCGTCCGAATTAATTGTGTTTTAGGTGCATCTTCGACCACCGGATAAACCCGTGAATTTTTCCTCCACTGAGAAACCCGAAGCAGCCATGTGGACCCATTTGTTAAAATGAAAAAAAGTAAATAAATTAAGTTATATTGTTAAAAAATAGCTATACAGAGCGTTTTATTTTCAAATTTATGATTGACTTGGTTTTTTTACAGTTTCAAGGACATTCTCATTCTGCTTAATGAAATTGACCATACAAACCCTATGTCGTCTGAAAGATTAGTGCAATCACTAACAAATGGCAATACAATATACAGGGTGTTCCATTTAAAAATTTTGAGATATTCTTTAATTGGAGTTTTGCTTCTCCCTGTATTACAAGAGATACGAAATACCAATCTAACCTATTTTCTAAAAACCTAATAACCTAACAATATTAACCAAATGAAAATCTCAATACATTACTAGATTTAGTGACTGGCGAGGTGACAGAAGTAGGTATGGGAGCACTTGGGCCAGACAGTTGCGTGCGCAACTGCCTGAACCCAAATCCCCCCATGTGGGGGTTACATTATAGCAAGGGAAATGTATAGTGAGAAACTTATGTTATAAAAAAGTAAGTAAGTCTGTGAGATCCGAACCGTAGACCTCTGAACAACAAACGGGGACCTTAACCGCTACGCCATCGGACCGGTTACAGTATAAACCTATTGATCGTATAAAACAGTATATCTATATATAGCGTACGCACACACCCTCAGATCACTCCTACAAACACAGACATATGGTGGGCTCTTTATGGACAGTTTTATACAATATACAAATCTGCATTCTATAGTGTGTGTGAGAGAGAGCGAGAAAAGCAGTAGTGAGAAAGAAACACATGTTGAGGGGTCTATGTGAGAGTTACTATAAAATATATATACGTCTGCACTCTGTAGTGTGTGGTGTGTGTGTGTGTGTGTGTGTGTGTGTGTGTGTGTGCAGAGATGAGAAAGAAAGATAGGTGTTGAGGGTCTATATGGTCAGTTATTATAAAATATATGTCTGCACTCTGTAGTACATGTGAGAGAGATAGAGACAGAGTGAGAGAGAGAGAGCGAACGAGAAAAGCAGAGGTGAGAAAGGAAGACAGGGTGGGTAGACCTCTGGAGTAACTAACGAGGACTTAAACCATGCGCATAAGACCGTTTACGGTGTAAACGTAGAGATCGTATAATCAGTATATCTATAGCTTAGCGTAGGCATACACCCTCAGATGAATGTTTCCACTAATTACATTTAACCAGACAAATTAGCTGTCAATCAGATGAATAGTTATGAGAATACTATCAGGAGGGGGTGACTAATGTATAAATACGCTCATCAGGTACTAAATGACTTAGTTTACTTTTATTGCTGCTACCGTACACATCGGTCTCATCGCGAGTGCACATGGCTAATTTTGAAATTGTCAGTGAGCGTTATATGAACATAAAAAAGTTTCGCTCAACCAAGCGAAAAATTTTGTTTAAACTAAAGAACAGTACTGGAAAGCTAAATGTGTTAGATTGGGTAAGAACAGGAATTAATCAAGTTATTACATACATTGTCATCGGTTAACCCCGACGATAAAGTGGGGATAACCTTTCACGCAGAAAACTTCAAATTTAAACTACCGGGGTGGTTGAGTTTTCGTAAAGCATCCGAAGTGACATTTGGCTCTGTGTGGGTATTTTGGAATCACTACTGCAGAGTAATACTGAGCACACGACCACGGACACATTTCATATGGAGTAACGTGTATCACCGCCAACAGGGAACGGAAGACAGCGAGTGTATAACAATTACAATGAAGAATCAACCATGCGCCGTGGAATAATTACTATACGCAATGAAGATAACTTATGTTTACCGCGAGCATTAGTAGTGGGTAGAGCCCTTGCAGATAAAGACCCGAGATATAATGACATTAGAAAAAGGATGCACAACAAAACTGTTTGCGCTAAACTTAATAGAAGTCGCTAAGGTTACAATTCCGAGTAAGGTGTAGTATTAACGAACTTAGACAGTTTCAACAATACCTTACCGGGTACAACATTACAGTATACCAACACGGCACTAAGGGACGAGAAATGTTATTCGAAGGTGTCGACCCCGGAGAAAAGAAAATAAGATTACTGTACAACCAAGGACATTTTAACGTTACAAAATCTTTAACATCAGCATTTTGCTGCAGCTATTACTGTGAAAAGTGTCATATCCCGTACAATACTTTAAATAGGCATAGGTGTGGAGCTACATGCCCCTGCTGTAGAAGAGCTCCAGTTTGTGAAAAATTAAGTGAAGAAGTTTATTGCTACGACTGCGGTAGAAGCTTTCGTTCGTCCATATGTCTTTTGAACCATAAAGAAGGAAAACGGGGTGTGTCTATATGTTCAACAGTACACAAATGCAGCGTTTGTTTAAAAACATTTAATATTAACAACCGAAAAACACCTCATTTTTGTGGAGAGGTGTTTTGTAAACAATGCAACGATCATAAACCGGAAAACCATTTTTGTTTTATTAGACAAGCAACCCCGTATAAAGAGAATAACGACGTTTTATTTTTGTTTTATGATTTAGAAACTCGTCAAGAAAAATCTCACCCCGAAAAACCGGCAGTAAAACTTCACGAGGCGAATCTTTGTGTATTTCAGCAAGTGTGCCCTACGTGCTACACACTACCATCATCTCTAGTTATATGCCCCCGATGTGGTGTTAGAGAACAAATATTACAAGGTGAATACTGTATCAACAAAATCTTTAGTTACTTGCTGGAAGTAAGAAAATTGTTCAAAAGGTTGTTGTAATAGCCCACAATGGCCAAGGGTTTGATCACCAGTTTATCTTAAACCACACACTAACAAACACACATCTTAAACCGGAGATTATAATGAGAGGGTCTAAAATACTAATGATGAAATTTGATAACCTAAAATTTATTGATAGTCTTAACTACTTCCCTATGCCGCTCTTGGCTCTACCAAAGGCATTTGGATTAGCGATGGGTATAAGAAAAGGTTATTTCCCCATCTATTTAACATTAAAGCAAACTCCGAGTATGTAGGGTCGCTACCTCATATTGATTACTACTCCCCAACTCCATGAAACCCGAAGAAAGAGTTGAATTTTAAAATGGTATGAAGAAACGCAATCACAGGGTTATATATTTAAAATGTCGGAAGAGTTAATAGAATATTGCCGGTCCGACGTAGACATCTTAAAACATGCTTGCATGTACTTTAGAAGATTGTTTTGAAGGAGTGTTTGGTTGATCCGTTTGTCGAAGCCATTACGATAGCTTCAGCTTGCAATCTGGTGTACCGAAGACGATTTTACAACCCGATACAATAGGAATTATCCCCAAAGCTGGTTATCGGAGAGTAGACAAGCAATCTATAAGTGCTATACAATGGCTGGTCTGGGAAGAGGACCGTAGAGGTATTTCTATTCAACACGCGGGTAAACAGAGAGTATGTGACGTATGGTTTGAGAGTAGACGGTTATTGCGAATCATCAAACGAAGTTTTTGAGTTTTACGGGTGCTACTATCACGGTTGTCCTATATGCTTTACAACACGGCGCGATGCACAGCTGTTTGACAATCCACACGATACCATGGAGCAGAGATATGAAAATACTAAATCAAAAGTATTCCGTCTTAAAAACTTAGGATATTACGTCACTGAAATGTGGGGATGTAAATTTTCGCTAGAATTAAAACAAACCCAAAATGTTATACTTAAAACATCACCCCTGATAAGATACGTCCTCTTAACCCACGCGATGCATTTTATGGTGGTAGAACGGGTGTACAAAACTAAAATATGTAGCAAAACCCGGCGAAAGAATTAAATACGTCGACGTGTGCTCGTTGTACCCTGGGTTTATAAATATGGGAAGTTTCCAACTGGTCACCCACGGGTATACGTTGGGAGGAGTGTGACGAGTTTACTACTAGGCGTGCCTTCCCCAGCGGTATAATTAAGTGTTCAATTCTGCCACCTCAAGATCTTTACCATCCTGTGCTCCCTATGAAGATACATCAAAACTTATGTTTCCGCTTTGTCGCACATGTGTAGAAGGACTAAGTACCGAGGAATGCTTGCATGATATTCAGGAACGAACACTTCACGGTACATGGTGTACAGACGAGATCGTAGAAGCCGTCAAAGAGGGTACAATATAGTACAGATACAAGAAATCTGGTCATATGACACAACACAGTATGATAAAACAGATAGATCAGGCGGTCTATTTTCCGGTTTCATAAATATGTTCTTAAAGATGAAGCAAGAGGCCTCAGGGTGGCCATCTAACTGTACAAATCAAGAAGACCAGACCCTTTACATTGCAGAGTTCCTTAACAACGAGGGTGTACAGCTCGAACCCGGTTCTATTGAGAAAATCCAGCTCTTAGATCTCTAGCAAAGCTTATGTTAAATAGTTTCTGGGGTAAATTTGGTCAACGCGAAAATCAAAGCAAAACTTCAATTATTAATACTCTAAAAGAGTTCTACGATTTAATGTTTTCTCCATCAGTTGAAGTTAATCATATACAGGAAATTAACGAGGACACCCTAATTGTAAACTGGATATACGCGGAAGAGGCTGCTGAGCCCTTGTTTAATGTAAACTGCGTAATAGCAGCCTACGTAACCACACAAGCACGATTAAAATTATACTCGTATCTCGAAGCGATGGGAGAGGGTGCTATATTACGATACTGATTCTGTTATTTACATTTCAAAAGAAGGGTACCCGGATCTACCGCTAGGAAATATGTTAGGAGATCTTACCGATGAAATTGAACCTCAATACGGTTGTGGGTCTTATATCACCGAGTTTGCGTCAGGAGGACCGAAAACATACGGCTACAAAGTTTGTTTACCAGATGGGGCGATAAAGCAAACGATTAAAGTAAAAGGAATTACCCTTAACTATGAAAATTTAGGAAAAGTTAACTTAGAATCCTTAATTGACTTAGTGGATGACACAGAACATGAAATTTTAACTTCTACTAACGTCATTAGGCGTACACAGGACCACGAACTCGTGACAAAACCTGAAATTAAAAGACTCCGATTAAACATCAACAAACGTCGCAGGATAGAAAACTACGACACGATACCATACGGATATAAGAAAACGAAAATGATTTAGTCTGAAACAATAAAGTGTTATTGTACCAGTTAGTGTAAATACAATCGGATTTTAGGATATATTACAGGTGTATTATATTGTTGGAATGTTTAACCAATAAATAGAATAGATATTAAGATCAAAACGTTGTTCAAAACGAGAATAAACCATGAATGTTTATATGTTTTCACTATATATTAGAATTGGAATGTTGCAATAGTACGTTATAGACTTAAATAAATCGAAAGACTATATTAAAATAACTTATAGATCTTTGATCTATGTAAAACTACGTGTATATGTATTCAATGTAATCTTAAATAAAGAAAAAAAAAGCATACTCGTTTCTCACTTATTTCACTCGCACATATTTACTTAAGGAATTACTCTAATCGAACTGTAGACCTCTGAAATAACAAACGAGGACCTCAACAGCTGCGCCACCAATCCGCTTACATTATAAACCTATAGATCTCATATAAACAGTATATCTATAGCTTAGCGTAGACACACACCTCAGATCACCGTAAAATAGTTATCCTACAAGCACAGTTCCAAATACGAGCTTAGAGATGTTACGTAACTGATGTATGCGTGTGTGTCTGTGCGAGAGAGAGAGCGAGAAAGAGAAAACAGTGGTGAGACAGAAAGACACGCATTGGGGGTCTTTTGTGGGCAGTTATTATAAAATATACAAGTCTGCACTCTGTAGTGTGTCTGCGTGAGAGAGAGAGAGAGAGAGAGAGAGAGAGAGAGAGAGAAACCAGAGATGAGAAAGAAAGATAGATGTTGAGGGTCTATATGCTCAGTTATTATAAAATATATACGTCTGCACTCTGTAGTACATGTGTGAGAGAGACAGAGACAGATAGAGAGAGAGACGAAAGAGAAAACAGTGGTGAGAAAGAAAGACATGCGCTGGGAACCTTTGTGGTCAGTTATTATAAAATATACCCGTCTGCACTCTGTAGTGGTCTGTCTGTCTGGTCTGCCTAGTCTGACTGATCAGTCTGGTCTGTCTGTTCTGGCTGGTCTGTCTGGTCTATCTGGTCTGTCTGTCTATTTGTGAATATCGGCAGTAAAACGTTCAAGCCCAATCATCTACACATCACACGATAGTCGGTATGAAGAGATTCAAGGCCGGATCTATGAGTTGGAACTTCAAAGTGTTAACCATCCTGACATTCACCTAGTTTAACGTATAATCCGTCGTTTAACCCCGACGATAAAGGTAGAATAACCTTTCACGCAGAGAATTTCAAATTTAAACTACGTGTTGCCTTAATTCACACCACGACCTATAATACACTTAGGTATGTATTTTTGCGGTATACGGTAATGACGCATGACGGTAATTAAACGGGTATGTGAATACGGCTTATATTGTATATACGAATAATACCCAATTCTCGACTAAATCAACTGACAAGGCATTTGACAAGCACTCAATATTTTCAAAGTTTGACGTTAAAATCCACACACCTCTACCCTGCGTAATGTACGGTCTATATTAAATTTCGATGTTCGTACTACAGAAGCCACCATTTACTGCTAACTAACCTATTCAAATAGATACGTAGGAACATTTTGGTTAAAGTCCTAAACCTTATAACTGCTATAATATTACAAGTGAGAGAAGTACATCTTTATACGCGAGTGAGAAGTTTAAAGAATCAAGATATTCCTGAGCTGAAAATCATAAGAATAACGAATTTTACCAACGAAAAGTGATCCCTCATAATCCAAGGGCGCTACACAGAGGTCTGGTGTAGACAGATTTCTGTAAAGAGGAAAGCCCATAAGAGTAGGAGTGTTAAAGTGGGAGGATTTAACACCACAATTTATCAAAATTGATGAAATGGAGAAGGAAAAATAGTTGAAGGACAGGTCTACCGTCAAATGACAGCTTTCCATAATGAGGAAATTCCCTGGGCTATGATATTAAAGCTAAGCTCCCAGTGCAGATAGGTTCCTTCTGGAACATTTGGGCGTCGAATGTAGCTATGTACCGAGCGCCAACAGCCAAAATGGCTGCTTGCACATTTGGGTAAGCCCTAGGAATGACCCGTCTCTTCAACCGAGGATAAGATAGGGATAGGTTGGTGTTTAACCCTTATTAATAAAAATCAACATAAACTGTATGTAAAGCACCTCATAATTGTAATATCAGTATTACCATTCTGTATACCGATTGATAGTACCTACCTGTATTATAGTCCAACTCAAATGAACTCAATACCTACCTTATTAATAGACGTATAGCTAGGAATCAGAATCGTCGATCTGTATCTGAAACAATAAACATGTTTGTGAACAGATGCTTTGTCAATCAGAATAATGAATATGTTTATACGCGAAGGTGTCCCAAAGGCGAGGTGAAAATGAATCGTTAAATTTCGAGTTCGTACCACAGAAACCACCCGTTAACTCTAACTAACCTTTTAAAATAGGTACGGAACATTTTGTTTAAATACTAAACATTTTAGCAGCTATAAATTCATTTATTTTGAAAAAAAATCGCTCTACTAACATCGCTAACACACACTAATACGTGTTTTTGTCATTCAAAGTGAATTCAGAATAAAAACTATATGTTAAGGTAACATATGGACAATTTTAATGATGTTGATGATTATATTTGTAATTACCAGCGTTAATAATTGAATGAATTGTTTTTATACACATATAATTTAACATATTGAGGATGAATTTTAATAACATTGAAAAAATATGTATTTTTAATAAGGAACTCGAATTTACAATAAAAACACGGGTATTGACACCACGATTGGTTTACATATCGAGTTCTAAAACGTATAAAAAACAACAAAGAGCTTTTTAGTTAAAAAATGTCTCTGTACAATAAAACTTACGTTCTATTAGTATAACGCAGAACGTTTGGATTAAATATCGAAATTTTCTGTTATAAAACGTATAATTCGATGGTTACTGTTGTAATCACTCGTTTAACAACTGGCCTAACAGGATATTTAATGATAAATAAGAGGTTTTAATTAAAAGCCGCAATTTATAAAATAAATATTTAAGACGCATTTTATAACGACGTTGAATTTGAATAAATTAATAAATCTCGGGCAGATCTACGACTGTATTAAAAAAAAACACTTAATATTTTTAAAATACATACCCTATTTAGCCGGCTATCGTTGACCAGGGAGTACCTTTCTCAACGACATCGTGAAAGCAACTGAAACGAGAAAAGCAATTGCACACTAGTATTATACAAGCAAAAATTGCATTTATAATTGTAAAAGGAAGAAGGGAAATAGATACACTTATGGTTTAAGCAGGGTCAGTGCTCGCGCATATACATTCTAACAGCGCGAGCACTGACCCTGCTTAAACCATAAGTGTATCTATTTCCCTTGGCATATAGGCCCTCAACATATATCTTTCTTTCTCATCTCTGGTTTCTCTCTCTCTCTCTCTCTCTCTCTCGCTCTCTCTCTCACGCAGACACTACAGAGTGCAGACTTGTATATTTTATAATAACTGCCCACAAAAGACCCCCAATGCGTGTCTTTCTGTCTCACCACTGTTTTCTCTTTCTCGCTCTCTCTCGCACAGACACACACGCATACATCAGTTACGTAACATCTCTAAGCTCGTATTTGGAACTGTGCTTGTAGGATAACTATTTTACGGTGATCTGAGGTGTGTGTCTACGCTAAGCTATAGATATACTGTTTATATGAGATCTATAGGTTTATAATGTAAGCGGATTGGTGGTGCAGCTGTTGAGGTCCTCATTTGTTATTTCAGAGGTCTACGGTTCGATTAGAGTAATTCCTTAAGTAAATATGTGCGAGTGAAATAAGTGAGAAACGAGTATGCTTTTTTTTTTTTCTTTATTTAAGATTACATTGAATACATATACACGTAGTTTTACATACATCAAAGATCTATAAGTTATTTTAATATAGTCTTTCGATTTATTTAAGTCTATAACGTACTATTGCAACATTCCAATTCTAATATATAGTGAAAACATATAAACATTCATGGTTTATTCTCGTTTTGAACAACGTTTTGATCTTAATATCTATTCTATTTATTGGTTAAACATTCCAACAATATAATACACCTGTAATATATCCTAAAATCCGATTGTATTTACACTAACTGGTACAATAACACTTTATTGTTTCACACTAAATCATTTTCGTTTTCTTATATCCGTATGGTATCGTGTCGTAGTTTTCTATCCTGCGACGTTTGTTGATGTTTAATCGAGTCTTTTAATTTCAGGTTTTGTCACGAGTTCGTGGTCCTGTGTACGCCTAATGACGTTAGTAGAAGTTAAAATTTCATGTTCTGTGTCATCCACTAAGTCAATTAAGGATTCTAAGTTAACTTTTCCTAAATTTTCATAGTTAAGGGTAATTCCTTTTACTTTAATCGTTTGCTTTATCGCCCCATCTGGTAAATAAACTTTGTAGCCGTATGTTTTCGGTCCTCCTGACGCAAACTCGGTGATATAAGACCCACAACCGTATTGAGGTTCAATTTCATCGGTAAGATCTCCTAACATATTTCCTAGCGGTAGATCCGGGTACCCTTCTTTTGAAATGTAAATAACAGAATCAGTATCGTAATATAGCACCTCTCTCCCATCGCTTCGAGATACGAGTATAATTTTAATCGTGCTTGTGTGGTTACGTAGGCTGCTATTACGCAGTTTACATTAAACAAGGGCTCAGCAGCCTCTTCCGCGTATATCCAGTTTACAATTAGGGTGTCCTCGTTAATTTCCTGTATATGATTAACTTCAACTGATGGAGAAAACATTAAATCGTAGAACTCTTTTAGAGTATTAATAATTGAAGTTTTGCTTTGATTTTCGCGTTGACCAAATTTACCCCAGAAACTATTTAACATAAGCTTTGCTAGAGATCTAAGAGCTGGATTTTCTCAATAGAACCGGGTTCGAGCTGTACACCCTCGTTGTTAAGGAACTCTGCAATGTAAAGGGTCTGGTCTTCTTGATTTGTACAGTTAGATGGCCACCCTGAGGCCTCTTGCTTCATCTTTAAGAACATATTTATGAAACCGGAAAATAGACCGCCTGATCTATCTGTTTTATCATACTGTGTTGTGTCATATGACCAGATTTCTTGTATCTGTACTATATTGTACCCTCTTTTGACGGCTTCTACGATCTCGTCTGTACACCATGTACCGTGAAGTGTTCGTTCCTGAATATCATGCAAGCATTCCTCGGTACTTAGTCCTTCTACACATGTGCGACAAAGCGGAAACATAAGTTTTGATGTATCTTCATAGGGAGCACAGGATGGTAAAGATCTTGAGGTGGCAGAATTGAACACTTAATTATACCGCTGGGGAAGGCACGCCTAGTAGTAAACTCGTCACACTCCTCCCAACGTATACCCGTGGGTGACCAGTTGGAAACTTCCCATATTTACAAACCCAGGGTACAACGAGCACACGTCGACGTATTTAATTCTTTCGCCGGGTTTTGCTACATATTTTAGTTTTGTACACCCGTTCTACCACCATAAAATGCATCGCGTGGGTTAAGAGGGACGTATCTTATCAGGGGTGATGTTTTAAGTATAACATTTTTGGGTTTGTTTTAATTCTAGCGAAAATTTACATCCCCACATTTCAGTGACGTAATATCCTAAGTTTTTAAGACGGAATACTTTTGATTTAGTATTTTCATATCTCTGCTCCATGGTATCGTGTGGATTGTCAAACAGCTGTGCATCGCGCCGTGTTGTAAAGCATATAGGACAACCGTGATAGTAGCACCGTAAAACTCAAAAACTTCGTTTGATGATTCGCAATAACCGTCTACCCTCAAACCATACGTCACATACTCTCTGTTTACCCGCGTGTTGAATAGAAATACCTCTACGGTCCTCTTCCAGACCAGCCATTGTATAGCACTTATAGATTGCTTGTCTACCTCCGATAACCAGCTTTGGGGATAATTCCTATTGTATCGGGTTGTAAAATCGTCTTCGGTACACCAGATTGCAAGCTGAAGCTATCGTAATGGCTTCGACAAACGGATCAACCAAACACTCCTTCAAAACAATCTTCTAAAGTACATGCAAGCATGTTTTAAGATGTCTACGTCGGACCGGCAATATTCTATTAACTCTTCCGACATTTTAAATATATAACCCTGTGATTGCGTTTCTTCATACCATTTTAAAAATTCAACTCTTTCTTCGGGTTTCATGGAGTTGGGGGAGTAGTAATCAATATGAGGTAGCGACCCTACATACTCGGAGTTTGCTTTAATGTTAAATAGATGGGGGAAATAACCTTTTCTTATACCCATCGGTAATCCAAATGCCTTTGGTAGAGCCAAGAGCGGCATAGGGTAGTAGTTAAGACTATCAATAAATTTTAGGTTATCAAATTTCATCATTAGTATTTTAGACCCTCTCATTATAATCTCCGGTTTAAGATGTGTGTTTGTTAGTGTGTGGTTTAAGATAAACTGGTGATCAAACCCTTGGCCATTGTGGGCTATTACAACAACCTTTTTGAACAATTTTCTTACTTCCAGCAAGTAACTAAAGATTTTGTTGATACAGTACTCACCTTGTAATATTTGTTCTCTAACACCACATCGGGGGCATATAACTAGAGATGATGGTAGTGTGTAGCACGTAGGGCACACTTGCTGAAATACACAAAGATTCGCCTCGTGAAGTTTTACTGCCGGTTTTTCGGGGTGAGATTTTTCTTGACGAGTTTCTAAATCATAAAACAAAAATAAAACGTCGTTATTCTCTTTATACGGGGTTGCTTGTCTAATAAAACAAAATGGTTTTCCGGTTTATGATCGTTGCATTGTTTACAAAACACCTCTCCACAAAAATGAGGTGTTTTTCGGTTGTTAATATTAAATGTTTTTAAACAAACGCTGCATTTGTGTACTGTTGAACATATAGACACACCCCGTTTTTCTTCTTTATGGTTCAAAAGACATATGGACGAACGAAAGCTTCTACCGCAGTCGTGGCAATAAACTTCTTCACTTAATTTTTCACAAACTGGAGCTCTTCTACAGCAGGGGCATGTAGCTCCACACCTATGCCTATTTAAAGTATTGTACGGGATATGACACTTTTCACAGTAATTGCACCAAATTCCGATGTTAAAGATTTTATAAGGTTAAAATGTCCTTGGTTGTACAGTAATCTTATTTTCTTTTCCCCGAGGTCGACACCTTCGAATAACATTTCTCGTCCCTTAGTGCCGTGTTGGTATACTGTAATGTTGTACCCGGTAAGGTATTGTTGAAACTGTCTAAGTTCGTTAATACTACACCCCTTACTCGGAATTGTAACCTTAGCGACTTCTATTAAGTTTAGCGCAAACAGTTTTTGTTGTGCATCCTTTTTTCTAATGTCATTATATCTCGGGTCTTTATCTGCAAGGGCTCTACCCACTACTAATGCTCGCGGTAAACATAAGTTATCTTCATTGCGTATAGTAATTATTCCACGGCGCATGGTTGATTCTTCATTGTAATTGTTATACACTCGCTGTCTTCCGTTCCCTGTTGGCGGTGATACACGTTACCTCCATATGAAATGTGTCCGTGGTCGTGTGCTCAGTATTACTCTGCAGTAGTGATTCCAAAATACCCCACACAGAGCCAAATGTCACTTCGGATGCTTTACGAAAACTCAACCACCCCGGTAGTTTAAATTTGAATTTTCTGCGTGAAAGGTTATCCCCACTTTATCGTCGGGGTTAACCGATGACATAATGTATGTAATAACTTGATTAATTCCTGTTCTTACCCAATCTAACACATTTAGCTTTCCAGTACTGTTCTTTAGTTTAAACAAAATTTTTCGCTTGGTTGAGCGAAACTTTTTTATGTTCATATAACGCTCACTGACAATTTCAAAATTAGCCATGTGCACTCGCGATGAGACCGATGTGTACGGTAGCAGCAATAAAAGTAAACTAAGTCATTTAGTACCTGATGAGCGTATTTATACATTAGTCACCCCCCTCCCTGATAGTATTCTCATAACTATTCATCTGATTGACAGCTAATTTGTCTGGTTAAATGTAATTAGTGGAAACATTCATCTGAGGGTGTATGCCTACGCTAAGCTATAGATATACTGATTATACGATCTCTACGTTTACACCGTAAACGGTCTTATGGCGCATGGTTTAAGTCCTCGTTAGTTACTCCAGAGGTCTACCCACCCTGTCTTCCTTTCTCACCTCTGCTTTTCTCGTTCGCTCTCTCTCTCCTCATCTGTCTCTATCTCTCTCACATGTACTACAGAGTGCAGACATATATTTTATAATAACTGACCATATAGACCCTCAACACCTATCTTTCTTTCTCATCTCTGCACACACACACACACACACACACACACACACACACGCACACACACTACAGAGTGCAGACGTATATATATTTTATAGTAACTCTCCACATAGACCCCTCAACATGTGTTTCTTTCTCACTACTGCTTTTCTCCTCTCTCACACACTATAGAATGCAGATTTGTATATTGTATAAAACTGTCCATAAAGAGCCCACCATATGTCTGTGTTTGTAGGAGTGATCTGAGGGTGTGTACGTACGCTATATATAGATATACTGTTTTATACGATCAATAGGTTTATACTGTAACCGGTCCGATGGCGTAGCGGTTAAGGTCCCTTGTTGTTCAGAGGTCTACCCACCCTGTCTTCCTTTCTCACCTCTGCTTTTTCGTTCGCTCTCTCTCTCTCTCACTCTCTGTCTCTATCTCTCTCTCACATATACTAGAGTGCAGACATATATTTTATAATAACTGACCATATAGACCCTCAACACCTATCTTTCTTTCTCATCTCTGCACACACACACACACACGCACACACACTACAGAGTGCAGACGTATATATATTTTATAGTAACTCTCCACATAGACCCCACTCAACATGTGTTTCTTCCTCACTACTGCTTTTCTCGCTCTCTCCCACACACTATAGAATGCAGATTTGTATATTGTATAAAACTGTCCATAAAGAGCCCACCATATGTCTGTGTGTGCGTACGCTATATATAGATATACTGTTTTATACAATCAATAGGTTTATACTGTAACCGGTCCGATGGCGTAGCGGTTAAGGTCCCCGTTTGTTGTTCAGAGGTCTACGGTTCGGATCTCACAGACTTACTTACTTTTTTATAACATAAGTTTCTCACTATACATTTCCCTTGCTATAATGTAACCCCCACATGGGGGGATTTGGGTTCAGGCAGTTGCGCACGCAACTGTCTGGCCCAAGTGCCCCCATACCTACTGACAGATTAGGGGTAATTTTTGTACACTACAGGCCATATCTTATAAAATACCCTGTACAACCTAGTAAAACCATATATGTTTGAAAAACTCTTGAACCTGGAAATTCAAATTTGTAATAAAATACAGGGTGTTCCATTTAAAAGAATGTAAGTTAATATAGCCACAGATTTCTGAAACACCCTATATAGTCAATAATATTTTCAGAATATGTGTTCGTTTATAGTAAAACTTTCATCAAATTTAGAAAATTCTCTAAGTAGAAGTGAGAAACTCGTCGCCGCCATCTTGGAATTTTGTGACGTCAACTCTAGGACACTTTAACTTTCACTTTTTTTTATCCCTACGTGGGGAATGTATTTTTTTCACCTGAGAATAAAAAGACTTAATCTGTTATTAATTAGGTCCCGTTTTTATCAAAGGAGATTGCATAATTGTTATTAAAATTATTATTACATTTCTTTAAATTCCATCTACAGATTGTGACCTAATTTATTTATGCATTGGGGGTTGCATTCTAATAAGGGATCCTGGTCTTGTAAGACGGGAATCTGTACGCGGGCTTCTTAATCTGTATTTATTATTATTAAACAGTTATACAACTTCATTATCAATGGAAAGTAGTAACTAGTCGTCGACATCGTGTTAACTAATGTGTTCACAAATATTTTAAAATTTTGCTGCTACAAAAAATACATTAAAGTCGAAATATTAGGTGACATAATAATCATTTATACCCTAGTGTTTTTATACAGACAGATTCTCTATCTAAGCGGTCAACACCTTTACATCCGAAAAATTATACCTGATTTATTTGTATGTTCAATTACTCACATACACCACACGCACACGCACACGCACACGCACACGCACACTCACGCGCACGCGCACACGCACACGCGCACACACACACGCAGACACAGACACACACAGACACAGACACAGACACAGACACAGACACAGACACAGACACAGACACAGACACAGACACAGACACAGACACAGACACAGACACAGACACAGACACAGACACAGACACAGACACAGACACAGACACAGACACAGACACAGGCACACACACACAGACACAGACATAGACACAGACACAGACACAGACACAGACACAGACACAGACACAGACACAGACACAGACACAGACACAGACACAGACACAGACACAGACACAGACACAGACACAGACACAGACACAGACACAGACACAGACACAGACACAGACACAGCAACAGACACAAACCCAGACAGACACACACACACACGGACACGAACACGGGCACGGACACGGACACGGACACGGATACGGACACGGACACGGATACGGACTCGAACGCGGACGCAGACACGGACACGGACCCGAACGCGGACGCGGACACGGACACGGACAAGGACACGGACACGGACACGGAGAAGGACACGGACACGGGCACGGACACGGACCACGGACACGGACACGGACACGGACACGGACACGGACACGGACACGGACACATTACTTTTAAATAAGTAAATGAGCAGCAATTGAGTAAGCAGGTAATTAGACATTATACATTAGATATGCATCGAACTATTTTTGTTAATACGCCATGCGCGTGCCAGCCTTTAGTAAATATTTAAAAGACAACAATAAACAGGATTGTCTTGATGTTAAAAGATAAGCTCGATAAAGCAGGGTAGAATATACCTGTGATTGCAGATTTTTTTTCACCGAAAATTTTCGGAAATAGAAGTTGATCATGCACGCCTTTCTCTTGCTACGGGACTCTTATTTAAAACAACTAAACTACTAAAATACTTTATTTATCAGAGTAGAATGGTTGAAAAACAAGCATGACACAGTAATTTTATTATAGCATCATTTATAACTAAACATGTGGTGAAAAGCTTATCTACAAAATCAAGCAAGACTAGATTAATAAATGCATAGTTTTTAGAGTATATCGCCGGCTTGAGCGGCAGCAGAGATGGTTTGTCGAGGGAGCGTCTCACTGGAGCGGCACGCGACGCCCCCTCACATCGTCTAATATTGTACGTGTACGCTTACAATATTAGGTTAGATTAATAAACACACGGTTTTAGGTTAGGTTAGGTCAATGCGCACGCGCGAGGTTATATTGCAATTTTAGAAATCTAAAATAGAATCAGTTCACAAGAATTTTTCACGGTTAGCGGTTTCAAGGATCCCTGTAAAAGGCCTGCTTGGGAGCGTGCGATTCAGTTTAGCAGAAATGACGAAAGAAGTGCGCACAATATGAGGGGAAAGTAAAGAAAAGGTATTAAGCATAGACGAGAGAAAACAGAGGCTAGGCAAGCTGCTAAGGAAAATAAACGAAATAATGAAACTAGATTTAAGGTTTTATGAAATGCACAGGATGATGAAGAGACTTCAGCTCAGCAATACATCAAGCAGCGTAGTGAAACAACGTGTAATTAGTGTAGATAAGGAATTATAAGTATGAAAGGTGAAAATGAAGTGGTAATATATTGTTAAATTTGATATGTATTTAGCAAATATTATGTCTAGAACATAAATATTCAGCAAAAGTGCGATGTAAAGACGCTTTTAATATGTTTTAAATATGGATACGTAATAATGAATAAAGTAATTTTGGAATGCATACACGTACAATATTAGACGGTGTAAGGGTGTGTCGCGAGACGCGTCCTCATCTCGTGCCGCCCCAGTGCGACGTCCCCCTCGACAAACCATCTCTGCTGCCGCTCAATCCGGCGATATATCCTAAAAACTATGCATTTATTTATCTAGTCTTGCTTGATTTTGTAAATAAGTTTTTCACCACATGTTTAGTTATGAATTATGCGATAATCAAATTACTGTATAATGCTTGTTTTTCAACAATTCTACTCTGATAAATAAAGCGTTTTAATGGTTTAGTTGTTCTAATTAAGAGTCCCATAGCAAGAGAGAGGCGTGCATGATCAACTTCTATTTCAGAAAATTTTCGGTGAAAAAAATGATGAGTATATTAGACCCTGTTTATCGTGATTATCTTTTAACATCTAGGTAATCCGTGTTGTTGTTATCTTTAAATATTTACTAAGTGGCAGCGCATGAAATTAAGAAATAGTTTGATGTATTTAATTTATAATGTCTAATTACCTGTTTAATTGTGGATTTATTTATAAAGTAGTTGGTGTGTGTGTGTGGTGTGTGGTGTGTGGTGGTGGTGGGTGGTGTGTGGTGGTGTGTGTGTGTGTGGGTGTGTGTGGTGTGTGTGTGTGTGTGTGTGTGTGTGTGTGTGTGTGTGTGTGTGTGTGTGTGTGTGTGTGTGTGTGAGTGATAACATAAATAAATCAGGTATAATTTTTCGTCTTACAAGACCAGGACCCCTTATTAGAACGCAACCCCCAATGCATAAATAAATTAGGTCATCTGTAGATGGGATTAAAAGAAATGTAATAATAATTTTAATAACAATTATGTAATCTCCTTTGATAAATATGGGGCCTAATTAATAACAGATTACATCTTTTTATTCTCAGGTGAGAAAATACGATCCCCACGTGGGCATATAAAAAAGTAAAAGTTAAAGTGCCCCAGAGCTGACGTCACAAAGATCCAAGATGACGGCGATAACTCACTTCTACATATATATATATATATATATATATATATATATATATATATATATAGTTATCTTATAAATCAACATCCTGGCTGGTCACAAAATGAACTTATGCAATACAATGTGTTTGGCCAACATCAAACATGCAACAGTAAAAATAATAATAGAAGCCATAGAAGTCGATTAGAATCCAGGCAGCATGAATACGAGGGACGACGCATAACTCCAGAACGACTCACGTAAGTACTTAAAACACCGTATTAAGTTTACTTTCCTTTTTGATGAAGCGGATTAGATTTTGTGACATCCAGCGGCGAAGAGGGGTGGTTTATTAGGAGCAGTTTTAGATTTGTATCAAATACCAACATATCTTAAAGATATCAATTAATTATGTTCTATGCAATTTTTTGATACGACGCTTAATTTGGCGGCCAGAAACTCCTAATGTGGGATATAAAGTTTCAATTTTGTTTAATATCTGAATAACGATCAACTTTATAGAAATATGGCTTCTATAATCAGCGGTTTAATGAATTTAATTTTCATAACTTAGCATCTAAGATGTTCTTAATACAAATCCAAATGAATCTAAAAATTAATTAAATAAGATTGAAAATGCTTAAACTGTATTATCGAAATTTTATAGAAGCGGGCAGGTTAGGAATTTTTTTCAACTTGGCATCCAGATTCCTGTTAATCTCTATCTGACAGTAGGTATATAACTTGTCCATATAAAATAGGTTATTTTGAAAGTTATTTACCTATTTTGATGAACGTTTTACAAAAGGGTTTGTACAATGATCCCAAAAAAATAATTATTATTGTTTTCTTAATTTTAACTTCCAAAGCAGTGGCTATATATGGCTTACTATAATCAGGTTTTGCAAAGTGTACTTTTTCAAGTTAGCATCTAGATGTCTATTAACGTCTATCTGACATAGATTGTTGCTGTAGTATTTACAATATTGCCTATTTTCGTTATGAATGTATTACAAAGTAACCTTAGATAATTGTCACTTAAAAATATTATATTTAAAAGATTAAATATGTCATCTGGAAGGTCGTGTAATATGTATAACAGATCATCCAGAATATTTGTTGTTACTATTTAATTTTAATTCCAAAGCAGTGGCATTTTGCTTACTAAAGTAAGGTGCAAAGTGTACGTTTTTAGTAATTGAGTTGTAAATCGTATTAACATGAGTGTTGTTATTTTATAAGCAATTTTAACTGACCTTTAATATTTTTAAGTAACCTTAGACATCACTTAACTTTATTATATTTAAAATTAATATGTACAATTTAATATTATAACAGATCATCCAGAATACTACTATTAAATATAAATTAGTGCAGTTTTGTCTCATCACTGGTTGTCTAATCCTTTACTTAAAGATGAACATTTACGTTTCAACTTCCTGATCTTCATTGCTTAAGGTTTCTTCTTCCTCCTCTTCATCATCAACTTCCTCCATCTCCTCCGCATTTTCTTCTTCCTGCTCCTCTTCCTCAGTTTCTTCTGTGTGCGTTTTGGAACCGGTGATTTCAAGTTCCTCAGTTTCTGAAGAAGTAGAACTTCCGGGAAGTTCTAATATAGAAGATTCCCCATACACTAAAATGCTAGTATCGGAAGGAATTGAAACTTCTTTCGATATAGCGAATTCATCCACATCTTGTGGCAATTTTTCGTCCTTTTCTGTCTCTGATTTTTCTATTTCTTCTTTTTCAATAGGTACGTAACTTGCTACAAATTTTGCAAAACTAGAAGTTACTTGTACTCCTTTATTTGTTTTAACAGGAACTCTTGATCGGATAGCCACTTGCTTTGAGATGGGTCCTACATGCTTTGGAGAATCCAACGCTGATATTGAGCTAACAGACATTTGTGAAGGACGTGTAGGCATTTCATCATACGCTGATTTCAGTAGCACAATTAGTTTTTCAATAGTGTTTCCCGATTAGGCGGTTTCGTCAGTGTTTCTTTTTGTATTGGGCGTTTCATTAATTCAACTTTGATTAACATTAAGGAATCATCTAAAATAAGTGATAAGCGGTAGATCGGTCTTTACAATATTCCAAGTCTGTACGTAAACTACTACAGTGGCACTTGCTTGCGTGTAAATTTTGCTCCATTAAGCGCATTAGCGCTTGAATACTTAGTTTTTCGTTCTGTAATCTGTTCAATTCTCTATTAAGCGCTAAAACTATCGAATCTACATTTTTATGTAATACTAATTGCTCTTTTATATCTTTACATTCAGATGTGAGTTCTACAATAAGCTTTTTTTGAACAACTGATTTCATAAGCGCTTTCTTCTTTTCTTGATTATGTAATTTCGCTTTTGATTTATAAGTTTTACTATTTTTTTTTAGTGTTTCATTTTCATCATACATCCTTTGTTGGGTAACAACAATTCTATCTAATTCATTATCTATAGCAATATTTTCTCTTATGAGTCTGTGAATGGTTGAATCAATACGAATTTCTGTCAAATTTTGGAAATCTGTAGAAAGCTTTTCAAGGTTCCTTTGCATTTCTCTTTTTAATTGATCTTTTCCCAGTACAAACTTTCTTTTTAATTCATACATCTTCCTTTTATGGTTAACTTCTTTTTCCTGCAAAGTTTGCTCTCGCTTTGAGTATTTACTTATTAATTCGACTTTTTGTAGTTTATACACCTCTATAAAATTTACTTTACCATTGAGCACCTTTATTTCAGAACTTAATTTTTTGTGTAACTGTATGTAGTCGTTCTCCATTCCTTCCACATCATCTTTGCATTTAAATTCAAATGTTATGCCATATTCTTCCAGTTCGACAACTTTTTTGCTTAGTTCTTTATTTTCCGCTACTTTGTCACGTAACTGACGCTTTAGAGTGTTAATTGTGGCGGTAGTCTCTTCATCAACAGTGTGGGAATTATTTTCTACTTCCATAATTCTACTTCGATGTTCTTCAATTAAACATTCAAACCTACTAATTTTGGCATTTATATCTTTGATTGTTCCAATATATAACGCTTTTTGAGTGTTTGTTATTAAGTTTGTTTGCTGTTCTTTAGTTAAACCAGTTCCTTTATTTTTTTTCTTTTTAGGCATTATGTTAATTGACCGTATAGCTATGTATACAATGATACAAATTAAATATGCGTTTTAGCAATTAAGTACGTTAAAGTAATATATTTGTACCTGAAACTTTATAATTCAATAAATAGGTAAAACTGTCTATTTTTGACATATATAGAAATAATGTCAATTTCAATATTTATGTTACTATGTATGTACAGCGCTCCTAAGCAAACATGCTATTCGGATGTGGGGATAATGGCGCTGACTACATTCTGGTACATTCAGTGGTAAAAAGATGACGGTAAATTTAATTCCCTATGAGCTGCATTAATAATTATGTTCTTCAAAGTAATAAACGGAATATAATCTTTATTATTCAGATAAATAACTAGAGGTTACTAAATTTATTATACTTACAAGGACTACATTATAAAAAAAATGTAAAGCTAATTATTCCTTTTCGGTGAAAGTAGGGCGAAGACAAGAAAAGTGAAACGTAAATATTGATATGGGCTTATTTTGTACACTAGCCTGTTATCGGATATTCTGCCAGTGGCTTCTTTTAGTTTTCAGCAAGCTTTGCCACTAACTGTACGTTATTCTATTGGACACGGTGGTCTTCGTTCCAGAGATGCTCGGAGACTGGATCTTCGTGTATCGCCTTCGGAGACGTTATTCTTGCGTTCTCACTTATGTTGTTTTCAACGTATTGATTACACCACTATATATCAATGAACCTCCCTCAAACATCCATAGGTGTGGGTACACTTGACACTTACCATGGCAATTGTAAGACAAAACCAGGTACGTAAACCAGCAAGTGTTTGTAGGACCAATTGGGGAGAAACAAATAGCGTAGTGTACTACGAAAACGTGCTGAATTTAATAGATACCGCAATATGTGGTAAGAAAGGAATCCTGGAAACACGCACACGCACTTGGTCACTCATACGCACACACACACACACACACACACACACACACACACACACACACACACACACCACATACAACCAACACGTAGACGCACACTTACATGCATACGTATACGCACGCGAGAACACACGCTTACGCTCACGCACAGGCTCACAAACGTTTCTTTTCATTTGCCGTTAAACGTATATCGAAACAGCTACGCCACAAACTGCATCAGGGATTATCTATTGTAATATCTAAACATTTCTTAAATGAGTGACAAGAGTGATCAACATGATATAACAAACGAACTTCTTAAGTATCGAAATGAACAATTACTTCAAGAGTTGACGGTCCTTACTCAAAGAATTCTTGAACATCAAAAAATTCCTGATGAATGGCGGACAAGCACGAAGATCATACTGTTTAAAAAGGCGACAAAAAGGAATAAATCTGCTGCCATTCACCCTAAAACTAGTCACTAAGGTGATAACAAATATAATAAGCGAACGAATCATACTAGCTGGCGAACAGCAAGGGTTTTGATCAGGATGATCATGTACAGATGTAGCGTTTTTTATTAACAAATAACTGAAAAATCTATAGAGTACAACAAACCAGGGTTTTTCTATTTCATAGACCTAGAAAGAACGTTTGACCAGATACGGTTGAAGGATATAGTGCACCTTCTGTTTGTCAGACAAATACCGTCGAAGACATTTACCGGAATAATCGAATACAGGCAAAGATTGACAACGAACTCACAGAACCCATAATGATGGAAAGGGTCATTCAACGAAGAGACTCGTCCTTTACTTTTCAATATTATTATGAATAAAACAGGCGTAGACAGAAAGGTATAAAATGGGAAACCAATAAATACAAATCTTATGCCACGCCGATAATGCACTATTAATGGCGGAAAATGACGACGATTTACAAAGGCTTCTACATATGTTGGATACAGTTGCAAGAACTCTCGGAATGACAATATCAACATCGAAGACTAAAACATTTCTAAGATGTCAGTTAGTTGTTGACGAGAAAATAATACATGAAGTGATTATGGAAACAACAGAGATGAAGATTATTCGTAGAGCAGCAGGAAAAACATTATGGGACAGGGAAAACGAAGATATCAGACAAGCATATCAAATCGGCAACATCGGTGACTGGGTATTAAGCAGGAAAATTGAGCGTAACGAACATATTACGCGAATGGCAGAGAAGCGAATGGTAAAGATAACTAGAGACGTCACCATCGGGAAGACGAAACCCAGGTAGACCTCGAAAGTGATGGGGCGATAATCTACCTACTTAATGCGAGTTACGATAAAGAACAGACACCTCCTATTTGGACGTTGGAAGAAGTTAAACGTCAAAAGCACAGTTTCGATGTGGGATACTTCCGATGCTGTTTTGATTTGGCGCTATTACATGTCCGATGCTGCCATATATCCGTTGCTGTCACACTTCCATAAAATTAAAGATCCGGTGTACTATACACTGAAAAGTACCTTTAATACCATCTAAGGTCCTCAAAGATATTGAAGGATCTCATATAGTAGATACTGGTTGGGCATCTACCGTAATATTGTAGAATATTTAGTCATAACAATACGTACATGTTTCAAGACACTGTTGAGGTCAAGATATGAAAACTTTGTCTTTTTTAGAGCATTTCCCCTAAATGAAGTTATCTGGTTTTTTCTACGAGGCAGCCTCCCTTCTGAACTTTCATATAGCCAATGTAACCTATCTGATACTGATACTGATACTGATACTGATACTGATGCTTATGTTGGTGCTGATGCGTATACAGAGGCTAATATTTGTGCTAATGATGATGCTGATGCTTATACTGATGTTTATACTGATGCTGATGCTTATACTGATACTGATGCTTATACTGTTACTGATACTGCCCACAGTACCTATAGATCACGAATTAGTTTAGATACATCATTCCCATATTTATATTCAATCGGTCTGTTTGTTAATTCCTTAAAAAATATAGCTCCACCTCCTTCAATTTTGAGTTATGATGATAGCAAGGTTTTGATTATTTGTGTATATTTTTGCTGCGGATTTCTCGATTTAAATTGGGTTCTTTCATAATAATCGGATCGTAGAAACCTGGGGTTCCTTTACACGTGATAACTTTAATAATTATATCGTTTCCTTTAATATCAACGTGAGTATTACCACTTGTCCATTTGTCTGTTTTGGTGTCACAGTGTACGTCATAAGTATGATCAATAACACCTTCAGGATCCCGTATGATACTTTCAACATATATACGAGGTAAGTCATTGTACTGCTCGAGAAATTCTGAGCTGGGTTCATTACGGATAGTAGAATCATCTACGATACGATGACCTAAAGGATGATTTCTTTGAAAAAACGGAAGCTGAGCTAGTGGACTAGCAGCACCTTTTCTAGAATCGCCTAATGACGATGAATGGGAGCCAGGAGTCCTTTGAAATAATGGAACGAGCTATCGAGCTGATGTGGGTAGTAGCGTGCTCTCTTGAAAATATGAACGTGGGTGGTTTTTTAGTTTTAACGTCAATGGTTTCGTTTTTATGTTTTAATTTTTTATCTGGATCGGTTTTATTTACTATTACAATTAGAAGATCTATTAGGTTCTTACAAGTACTTTCAAATATCCTTTCAGTAGTTTTAATCCTGTGTATTTCTGCTGTATTATTTTACGAGTCTGAATAAGTTTTTGCTTTAATATCATCCTTGTTATACACCGTAGCAAAACGGGTTGACTGAACATGTACCGCTTTACCCTGAACAGATAGCTGTTTGAACTAAACAGATAACTGTTAATACCTAAATAGATCAGTAACTAAAAAACTACAGAAAATAGTTTGAGGTATTATAAATTCATCAAACCTTCTCCTATAGGGACCATTATTAACTTCGGCATCCTTGTTATGACCATGAAACCAAACGGATTTACCTAACACTGAACACATATCCCGAAACAATTCCATGTGTGTGGTAGGACTTATGTGATCCTTATAAAGATGTTTTAGGTTAATATAATTAGATTCGCATTTGGAATTTTACTGTAAGTTTGATCCAAATAGAAACAGACAATATCTTTATGCCTACCCATGGAAACATGCCCTTATGTTCTTTTCACAAGAGACATCATCGAAAATAAAAATAAAGTTTGATTTTGCACAATTAGGCTCAATCACATCTTGATCATCACTGAACGTAAAGTAACCTATATCCTTCATTGGAAGCAAGATTTCCTGTAAAAGTTTGATTAAATGACAGACTATACGCATACATATTTAAATTTCAAACCATTTTTTTCGTTAAGCAGACTAATCACTGTGTTTGGAAAAAATAACTAGATTAAATTCGTATAAAAAAAAATAATAAATATTAAATTAAACAAACAAATAACTGACTAATTCGGAAATATAAATTAGCAATAATTAAATCATTTGGTCACAAAAAAGTAACAGCAAGTCCGGTAAGTACCACAAGAATCAATAATCACATAGGGAACAATCTAATTTAAATATAATGTGATTTAAAATCATGCAAGTAACTCTCCGGTAGTAGGACGTTACCGTTAGTAGAAAATGCTACATCGTCCGGGGCACGATTTGGCCAGTAACCGGTCTGCCCGTTAACTAATTACTCAAAGGAACAATACAATTGACTCGAATTAATCTGGCTACAAGGGGTGGTCAAGGTCGAAACAGACAGGCCTCGTTGCTGACGACTATGCAAGGAATGAATGGAGCAAGTGTAGATGAACTCTCGGGTGAAATGCTAAAGTATGGAGGTGCAAAGCTTATATGAAGATTGTGTGAATTTTTCAATGTAATGCCTTAATGGTAGAAAAGTGCTGAGTGATTGGAAAAGCGCGATCATTGTACCACTGTATAAGAGTAAGGGGAACAGAAGTAATTGCAAAAACTACAGAGCAATAAGTTTGCTCAGTGTACCTGGTAAAGTATTTGAAAGAATACTGATTGATAGAGCACGAGAAACTACACAAACTAAGATTTGGGATGTGCAGGGTGGCTTCGTGCCAGGAAGAAAATGTGTCGGTCAGATGGTTACCCTTCAGCAGGTGATCGAAAAGTGTTTAAGTGTAAAAAGGAAGCTGTACTGTGCGTTTGTAGATCTGGAGAAAGCAACTGATAGAGTGAATAGAGAGAAGCTGTGGGAAATATTAAATGGATATGGCGTAAGTAAAGGTCAAACAAACGGAATAAGAGCAGTATACAACGGTAGCCGGCATGTGTTAGTGTGACAGAAGGTGTTAGTGAATCCTTCAATATTAAGCAAGGAGTGCGACAAGGCTATGTGATGTCACCGTGGTTGTCCAATGTACACATGGATAAATGTGTTTGGCAAGCATGCACCGACACAAACGGTGTAACTATTGATGACGTAAATGTACGAGTTCTGGCGTACGCAGATGACAGTCTTGTTAAGTGGCAGTACGGATTAGCTACAAACTGCTCTGAGGAAGTTTGATACGGTCTTTGAGAGCTTGGACCTAAAGGCAAACCTGAACAAGACTAACATTGTGGTGTTCAATCGGGAAAGTGGAAAGTAGAGTATTTACTCTGCTAAACGGAATTGTGGAGAAGGGGACGAGTTGGCATATCTGGGTAGAATGTTTACTGCAGGCGGTACAATGGATGGCGAAACTAGAGGAAGGGTCAATGATTGGAAGTATGTGGACGATAATGAGAAAGAAAAACATGAGCCTAGCTACGAAACGAGTAGTCCATACAAGAGTGTTTCCCGCCAATACTGCATTGAAGTATGGATACGACAAAAAAAGCACGAAAGAAAAATAAATGCCGTGAGTATGAGATTCCTGAAAAGCACATATGGTAAACGAAAAAGGGATAAGATAAAAATGTGCGTGTGTGTGCGTGTGTGTGTGTGTGTGTGTGTGTGTGTGTGTGTGTGTGTACGTGTCAGTGTGAGTGTGCGTGTGTCGTGTGCGTGTGAGTGTGCGAGTGCGTCTGCGCGTGCGTGTGCGTGTGCGTGCGTGTGTGCGTGTGCGTGTACGTGTGTGTGCATGTGCGTGTGTGTGCGTGAGTGTGCGTGTGCGCGTGCGTGTGCTTATGCATGTGCGTGTGCGTATACGTGTGGATGTGCGTGACTGTGCCTGTGCCTGTGTATGTGTCTGTCTGTGTCTGCCTGTGTCTGTGTCTACGTCTGTGAGCGTGTCTGTGTCTATTTCTGTGTCTGTGTCAGTGTCCGTGTCCGTGTTCGTGTCCGTGTCCGTGTCCGTGTCCGTGTCCGTGTCCTTGTCCGTGTCCGTGTCCGTGTCCGTGTCCGTGTCCGTGTCCGTGTCCGTGTCCGTGTCCGTGTCCGTGTCCGTGTCCGTGTCCGTGTCCGTGTATGTGTATGTGTATGTGTCTGCCTGTGTCTGTGTCCTTGTCTGTGTCTGTGTCTGTGTCTGGGTCTGTGTCTGCGTCTGTGTCTGTGCCTGTGTCTGTGTCTGTGCTGTGTCTGTGTCTGTGTCTGTGTCTGTGTCTGTGTCTGTGTCTGTGTCTGTGTCTGTGTCTGTGTCTGTGTCTGTGTCTGTGTCTGTGTCTGTGTCTGTGTCTGGGTCTGTGTCTGTGTCTGCGTCTGTGTCTGTGTCTGTGTCTGGATATAGAAATGCGTAGATAAATAAAGGTTCTTTAAAGGGATTTCTTTAGTAATAAATTATGGTATATGTTTGCCTACATTTAAGGTGTCAAATTTAAGCAATCATTCCAAATTGATTTATTCTAAATTCTCTCCAAGCATTTTTTTTATTTTTTATATTTTCTAGGCAACCAGCCACTCTTATGAATGCATGTAAAGCTACTAGTACAGAAGATATAAATTTTCAAATATTTAATATTGATATAAAATTAACTTTGTTCATTTGCGTTAATGAAATGATATTATCCTGAACAAAACACTACTTACGGTTTTTCTTGAAATTGAAAACATTCCTCATAAGGCTTATATAACATACACATATTCTTACTTTATTTGAGAGGGGACGAAATGTGCTTTAAAATGATATGAAACAGTCCATAGTTATCTTCAAAGATAAGCGAGATATCTATTTTTAACTTTCAACCTACATATACTGTAGTGTCCCCCAGGCACCCTATCTTGAAAAGTGTAATTTGAACTGATTCGCAATAATGCAAATCTAAGAACAAAACAATCGCTAAGTGATCTATCTTGACTTTACTGACAATGTAACAATAATGTTACTATTACTCAAATTAATTGCTTGCCGTACAAGGACTTTCCTGGCAGTAATTAAAAGATTAAAATTTACTTATTTATAAATAAGTAATTGTACAAGTACATTAATAAATTAAATTACACAAAAAAAAACAATAAAAGGATTAAATATATAACAAAACGCCATTAAATCAGATTAAAGTGCGTACAAAATTATAACAATAAGAGAAAAATAAATAAAAAACAGTTTAGTTACACATAAACACAATAAGAAAAAACCCATGTAGTCACATCCACGACTGTGTCATAAATAATCAGAATAAAAATCGTAATACCAAATATGTGGCCCTTTAAACCCAATCATTCCGGTGTTAAGTAAATAAGCACATAAAACAATAAGGCAAATTACGGTACATATAAAATACAACTGTAAAATTGCACAGGTGATGATCAGGTAAATGCAAGGACAAAAGAAGATAGACAATGAATTTATACGTACACCATTGTTTAGTGACTACTAAAGTACATAATATATACGTAAAATTACAATAAATTACATATAAAGAGAAATTAGTTCGCAAGAAAGCAATTCTACTTAACAAACTGGCAAAAAAAACTCATTAAAACAAGCCCTAAGGGTAGGTTATAAATAGATCATAACATCGTGACGATATATAAGTTTGAGTGCGTGAGAAAAATACAGCGTTCATTTCTCAGGTTACATATTCATCTATACAACAATAAAACAATAAAAATAAAATTCGAGGTGTTTAATGGTCATCTGGACCCGGGAGTATGTACTCATTTGGTAATTGCCTCTTCCAATTAATAACCAAGCGGTATCCTGTACCCGTTCGCCCACGACCACCTCTATACAAATTCAAATATAAACAACAAACAACAATGCTAATTCACACAGACACAAGAGTGAGGGAGGCCTGTACTGTCTTTTATTTTAGCAGATTTCAGCTTAGTGAGCCCGCGTGTAAGATACCTTTGCAAGGCAATGCTCGATTTTTAATACGTTATATAGACTTGTAGAATTATTTGCTACCAACCTTAATTTATATAAAAATTCCTACTTACACTTTAATTGACACAAATCGTTAACATACGCAGTTTAACTTCAAAATGGGTGAGTGTTATTTATTGATTAATATTTGAAAAACACATTAAAACTAACACCCGAAAGAAAAGCCAAACTAGCGTTGGCAAATTCATAAGAAAATTTACACGCAAGAATTATTTTAAAGACAAAGTATTTACAAGATATTTAATTAATCCTTTCGATTTGGTTCGATTGACACTGTAACTTTTTCCCCCGATTTCAAACTAACTACCTTTACTCCCGCAATCAACCCCCATTTTTTCAAAAGTAATAAAAAACAAAAAATTATTATGTTGGAACAGTTTCATATTAATTATTGAACGACATGTTAATATTAAAAATATGCATTCGTTCGTAACAAACCCTACATTTAGGTCTCGAGTTTCTAAGTACCAAACAAAGACGTCTTTGATTGCAGTGTGTAAAGACGTTATTAATTACTAACTAGTGACATTTTTACATATGAAGAATGTGCTCATAAGAATTTCCAATGATTCGTTACGCCCCTTTAGTAAAGCAACTTTTAAGCGTAACCTCAAACACATGTTTTTCAACCCTTAGCCACGTATTAGTTACAAAAATAAAATATCCCGAAAACCATGCTCAAATAACGACTTAATATGTTAAACCCCATTAAATAACTTTCCTATCTCGGTAACAATTTCGATTTAAAAAATGTTTGTTGCAATAATAAAATTTTCGCGCTCCGCTACCTAAAATACATATATAGGTATAGAAGGTTATGTAGCCGACTTTTATTCACTATCGCTAAATCGACTTATTAGCTCATTTTACAACGTTACAACGTTACATGGATCAGCCATGATGTCTGGATGTCTCGGAGAGGGGGTTATTAGAGTCAGCTGAATATTTCAAACATATAAAAATACCCCAATTTTTAGTATTTTGCACGAAAGTCCTGTAATGCACTAGCATTCACCTAGTTTAAGTTAGCATCTAGAAGTATATTAACCTCTGTCAGACATAAAGTTTTAATCGTCTGTTTGACAGATTATTGTTTCTGTTTTTACAATGTTGCATATTTTCGTAATTAACTTGTTATAAAAGAGGTTGCATAATTATCCTAAAAAAAATATTATTAAAATTATTTCTTGGAATTTCCATTTTGTAGGTTGGAAAGTCGGGTGTGGTTCCACACAAAAATTTTCATTTCTCGACGTTTTATGTAAAAAATTTAATGTAATTTTAGTTCCTTATGGAAAGAAAAGTTTATAAGTTCAGTTTGACAAATTTTTAATTTTTCAACATTTACTACAAAGTAACTTATTAGGTAGTCTTCAATGTTCTGTTTGCATTGTATAAAAATTCAAACATTCTAAATAGGGACGAGTAAAATTTATTAAATGTATATGATGTATAAACAATCACAAATAAGCCCGTTAATGGCGGCAATATTGTTGGGGTTCATCAGTACCATAAAGCATTATGTATATAAGGATAAGTTGTTTACAAATCCCCTACCTGGGCCTCACTAGCAGTCGATTAATACATCGGGCTAAACAAAGGACGGTTTACATTAATTTATATATATATATATATATATATATATATATATATATATATATATATATATATATATATATTATATATATAAATTGTATTTTATTTTAAAATTAACTTTTAAAGTACATACAGTAAAATATTAACTCGAGTGGGACTTGAACCCTCGACCTCCAGTTTGCTAGAGTAGGGCTCTTCCATCTGAGCTATCGAGGAGGCACTTCCCTAGTTACGATGTTTTATAATTTTTATACACACAATGAAGCATCACAGACAACTTTTTGTGAATGTCATGTGAGCCCGCAGTTCGCTAAAGTTTCGCACATGACAACACGTGACTGATTGTTAATTTCTAATTTGCTGTATGCAACACTAATAGATAATATATATATATATATATATATATATATATATATATATATATATATATATATATATATATACTGATCAAACCAATTGTTTGTTAAATTAATATATTATTTCTGTATATATATATAATAAATATGAAATATTCTGCAATATATAAGTGTAATAAAATATAATAAATTAGATTGTATAATTACTGTATAAACTAATTTTTTGTCTGTTAGGTAGACATCACTTTGAAATTTACGCTGAATTTTTACTGTAATGGCTGATCGGGATCTTTTTCATTATCTTTAATGTCTACCACACCGACTGGCACTGAATTATCCAATAATTCTTCAAAACTAGAACCCATAATCGTTTCTTTATCTTTTAATGTAATGTTATGCAGTAAAACTACTGGTTTTGGGACCAAACCCAAACTTCCTTGAGAATACAAAGCAGAAATTGAGTCAATTGAGTCTAATAAGGGATATTCAGTTTTTTCCTCTCTAGCTTTGCTGATTTGTATTAATAAATTTTGGACTAAATTTTCATGATTAAGTGTTTTTTTATTATGTTTTTTCTTATGTTTTGATTGTGTCTTTAACGCAATTTTGATAGACGTAAATGATTTATTCGCAATGTATAATAAGCAATTTAATCTGCTTTTGTAGAAATCTAGCTCGGTTTTTAAACAACCTCGTTTATATAAATCGTCATGCAAGTTTTGTTCCAACAACCGAATACGAAATTGAAGGTTACAATTTTCAGTTGTTAAGGAATTTAACTCTGTTTTCAAATTTTCAGATTCAGTTTTAGCTTGTTTAAACTCTTCCAACTTTTGTTGCATATCATGAATCTCCGTTGTAAGCTTTGAAATATGTCTTAACTGAAAAACCGATTTTAAAACCGCTTGCTGCATTTCTTCAGCTTCAAGCTCGGCTTCACATTTCAACAACGTGTCTCTCTCTTTTAGCCTTGTATTCTCGTTATATAGTTTACGATGAGTATTTATGGATATATTTAGTTCATTGTTGCAAGAAATGTTTTTGGTAATTTCTCTTTGGGTAGTAGCTGCAATTCGAACTTCCGTTACATTTTGAAAATCTGTCGAAAGTTGTACTAATCTTGCTTGCATGCTTTTTTTCAAATGGTCTTTTTCCATGGCAAACCCTTTTTCGACTTCATACAATTCATGTTTATGTCTACTTTCCTGCTGTACCTCAAGATCTTGAAGGGTAGTAAACTTTTTCATTAATTCTTCTTTATTTTGCCGAAATTCTTCCAAAACACATAATCTACCATTTAACATTTGTATATCAGCGTGTAATGTATCATTTAATAGTTTATGCTCTTCCTTCATTTTTTTAATTACAGCATTATGAGTTTTGGCCTCTTTTTCGTGATTTTCTTCTAACTCACAAACTTTGTTATTTAAAACTTTATTTTCTATAATTTTTTGATTTAATACGATTTGCAAGTAACTAACTACATCAGCACGATCTTCGGTTAGGACTTTATATTTGTTCTCTGCTTCCTCTTTTTGTTTTCAACTTCTTGGTGTAATGTTAGAAGTTTTGCTAATTTGGTGTTCAAGTTTAAAATCTGTATTTCAAAAAAGGATGTACTTTCAGTTGGAAAAATCGGCGCCTTATTTTTTTTGTTGGAAGCCATTGTAGAATAAATGAATACTTATTTATATTGGAAAATACAAACACACAAGTTGGAAAAATATATTTATATAACCATAAAGAATTATATTTAAAAATAACTTGACATTACAAAATGTCAATCGTAGATAAACGATTAGTACAACTAGATTAGAAGCTACGGTTGGTTCACAAATTGTTGCAGTCATGTGAATTCAACTTGATATCTATAACCAGAACTATGTTCGCCACGACTCGCTAAACTTTGTTGAAAAAAACAACGAATAAACATGTTATTTATCCTAGAATGCACATCTTAGTTTCTAAATTTCATTCTCTTTGCAAATATCCAAAAAATTAAAACAATCAGTTGAAATGCAGAAGACAACATACAAACTAAAAATCAACGGACGTCTCCCTTGGAAAAAAAGACGTTAATGTTTTCCATAATACCTATCATTTCAAAGTGCTTTAAAAGTACCTCGACGTTCCTTGTTAAATGGCTTTTAACGGCCAACAGTTTATTACCTTTCAAGCTACATATATAGTAGGTATACCTTCATATGTAGGTATAGAAGGTTATGCGATCGAATTTTTTTTTCACTATCGCTAAATCGACTTATTAGCTCATTTTACAATGCTTGGCCAGGTTTCGCCAAGATCGGCCTTGTCTGTGTGTGCGTGAGTGCGTTCTAGCGTACCGTCAATCGGGGTGAATCGGGACAGAGGGGGGAATCAGGACAAAAAGTTGTAGAATCGATAATTCGCGTCGATTTCGCAAGAGGCGATGTTTTTAGGATGCATAATAAATGTAATCGGTGCGGGAGGCATACGCGTGTTCGAGATCATGTTCAACGTGCAGTATTGCTGTAGTGGTGGTGGCGTACAGGTGCGGAAGAATTGTGGATCGTTTGTTTACGTGTTGCATGTGCTTGAAAACTTCCTTGGGAAAAGGCATTTATACTAGAGTTAAATCAACATCGGAAGACACCAAGCTGCGCAAAAAAGGTGACGTTAGAGTGTAAAGCTCAACAAAAAATATACGTTTGAAAAAATAAAAGTTTAGGTTATGTTACTTCGCGTTTGTTGTCCAAGAATACAATTTTAGATGTAAAATTTTTGAAATAATCATAAAGTAAAATCATATTTTATTGTCATAGTTACAAAATCTAGTTTTTTTAAAATACATTTGCCAATAACAATTAATCTCCTGATTTTTGGCCAGATTTAAATATTAGCAGAGCATTATTTATAAAGCCCATTTCACCACCTAAAATAATGATAAATAGCAACATATTTACGTTATAAAATTAAATAAACATACCAGCATGTACGATTATAAGGCGATTTCCTTTTCCAATAGGAGATTTAAGACCTGCGTTTGTCCCATCTGTCCACGAATATGGTGTCGTATGAGACGAATGTATGTATGTTTCATTTAAAATTTACATAACAATATGCAGTAGAATGTATAGTTTATAATCTTCAAAACTAACCTGTGTATATAAATGGTTGTCCTGCTTTCCGATAGTTACTGATCGCAACACAAAGAACGTATTTCATGTTGTTCTATTATAATCTTACGATGATCAGATGTTTTTTCCACCTACATAAAACCCAAGATAAGATATGATTAAAAATTAATCAGTAAACTTACCTGAAGCCCATTTTTAAAAGTAAACTTCTAAATTTCTTTCCCGAATATCCAACTGTTTCGTCATCTTTAATGAGGTTATAAATTCCTTGGAATATTACAAAATAAAACGTTATCCAACTGCTTTTTACCTGAATTGATACTTTTAAAGTTTTTGTAATTGTTCCACACAATCTTGCGAGCATCTTCAGATAACACATGGCGTTTTCTTGCTTGAGGTGCTTGAGCGTTATGAGATATACTTGCGTAGCACATTATATAAAGAAGTAGATTTGGTTACATTAATATAACATGAAATTAATAATTAAAGCAACTTAGTTATAAATTCAATACAGGCAGCGGATAGTTTTAAAATAAACTGTTTTGTAGAATAAGTAATAAACAAATTTGATACGCCGGTAAAACAAAGAGGTTATAAACAAAAGTTGGCAAACGATCAGCTGGAAAGTAACGTTTTTAGAGCGCACAGTACTAATATCTGTATCATTTTCCAATCATTACTGCATCTTTATCTAGTTTAAAAATGCGTTTCTGCGCTGGTGTCTTCCGATGTTGATTTTACTCTAACAGGTTAGGTTCGGTTTTTTAATATGTTATACCTTGGAATAATCTTCACATGTTATGTGTTTGTTGATGTGTTGATTTCATTTAGTTTGTTTTTAATTAATTTTTTTATAATTTTTGTTACTTTTAGGGGTGAATCGGGACAATGCCCAGAAAATATAGAAAACGACCTGGTAGCAGGGTTTACCAAAATTATGACCCAAATTTATTTCAAACGGTCTTGAGACAGTTTAGAAGAGGTTAAATAAGCCTTAGAGAAGCAAACGAAATATTTAACATACCAAAATCAACGTTGCAAAGACATGCTACCAAGGATGTGAAGAAACAAGGAGGACAAACTATTTTAAATGCTAATGATCCTTCCTTTAGAAAAAATTGATATCCGCTGTATAGTCAAGGGCTATCTTGATAGAAAGGGAATTAAAGTCGCTAAATTCAACAGCAATTTACCAGGTCCCGACTGGGTCAACTTATTTTATTCTAGACATCAACAAGCCCTTACAGTCAGACTTTGTGATAACATCAAAGGGTCTCGTGCGTCCATAACTCCCGACATACTAAACAACTTCTTTGGCAATCTGGCAGAAGTTCTACAAAACGTTCAACCTCAATCCATTATCAACTAGGATGAAACTTGCTTCGTTGATGATCCAGGGAGAAAATATGTAGTGGTGAAAAGAAAAACACGACATTCAGAGCGCATTATCGACTCGACAAAATCTTCGACTTCAGTAATGTTTTCAATAAGCGCATCGGGCGAGATGCTTCCCCCTTTCGTGGTCTATAAAAGTGAACATATTTATGATACCTGGACAGAGAATACCCAAACGGAACACGGTATGGTAGAAATAAAACTGGGTGGTTTGATTAAGCACTTTTCAAAGACTGGTTAATAACTATTGCACTTCCCTTTCTAAAAAAGCAGTCAGCACCGAGAGTTGTAATTGGGGACAACCTATGTAGTCATTTATCATATAGAGTGGTAGAACTTTGTGAGAAAAATAACATTTGGTTTTGTCTTCTACCACCCAATTCAACACATTTGACCCAGCCGCTTGATGTGGCTGGGTTTGGGCCGTTGAAGAAAAGTTGGCGCAAGGTCCTGCAAGAGTGGAAAAAAAATATAAGGGATCATTACCTAAACAGTATTTCCCTAGGTTGCTAAATTCTGCCATACGCAGATTAGATACTACGCGTACAAATATTATAAAATCATTTGCTGCAACCGGAATTAACCCACTAGATAGAACCCAGGTAACGAAACGTCTGCCACAAAGAACAGGGCGCATGGAAGAAGTTGATCCTCAAGCTTGTACATCGTCTGTTGAAGAATTACTGAACGAGAGTAGAAGTGTATGCAGGCCAACAGTCACAAGGAAAAAGAAAATTGCTGTTGAACCCGGAAAAAGTGTTGCCACTCTAGCATTTCCACAAACGTCGCAAGCTGGACCATCAACCAGTACAGCTGTGGAAGACTTCGTGGACTTTTATGATCAAGATGAAGTTGAACCTGACATAAGCTCCGAATCGGAAATTGATAAGGAAAACGAAGAAGAAGAGGATAATCTAAGAAAAGTGGCCGCGGAAAACCTGTCTATTAGGGAGTTTATTGAAGTCCAGTTTGAAACCAATAAGGACAAGAAATTCTTTGTTTGTCAAATTCAAAAACTAAACGATATTGAAGTTAAATTTCTACGTCCCAATACGAAAAAGAAAAATTGTTTTATCTTTCCTGCAATGGACGACATAAGCGTTATAGATTTGTCAAATTGTAAAAAAACTGCCATCACCAACTAAACTAAGACGTGATGGATATGAGTTCCCAGCTCCTTTAAAACTTAAACCTTATTATTTATAAGTGCCTTTGTTTTATATTTTGTTACATGATGTGCCTACCAAAGAAACAATAAAAAGACCTTTTTCATGGAAAAATGGTTTTCTCCGATATTTGTTTTTTTTTAAGCTTAGTGTCCCGATTGACCCCATTAGAGGGGTTACTTGCATTTTAAATGCAAAATAAATGGGTGTCCCAAATCACCCCTTTTGAGAGGTCAATCAGGACACTAACAAAAATATTTTTTTTTACTTCATCGGCAGACCAAAAAAATACTTCTCTTCACGTTTCAATAGAGTCTGCCATCTAGAACAATATTCCCAATTTCTGATTTATTTCGTTATTTCTGTCAGAAGTTATCATTAAAAAATACTGAAAACCGTCCCGATTCCCCCCCGATTGACGGTACGTGCGTTAGTGTGCGTGTGTGTGAGTGCGCGTGTGTGTGCGTGCGTGTGCATGCGTGCGCGTGCGTACGTGTGGGTACGTGCGTGTGTGCGTGCGTGCGTGTGTGTGTGTGTATGGTCCAAAGGGAGATAATTTTAGTTTTGTAATTAAATCAATAAAAAACACAACTATAAAACATTTAACAATGAATTATATTAGGTATATGTTATACAATAGACATAAAAAGTGTACACTTTTAAAATGACCAGAACTTGAATACTGTTCTTGATTGTTTAAATGACACATGCAATCATTTTGGAACCATTTGTAATCAGCTAAATAGAGTACTGTAAATAGCATTTTTTCTTATTCTAGTTTCATAACTTTGCACTTTATTGTATTAAACTATGATTCCTCTCTAAAACAAAATATTTAATTAAGTAACGTTACACATATACATTTATCTTATCCCTCGTCCACTAAGATGAAACAAGTTAAAATTTACAAATACATTATAAGTACATTTTTCAACGTGCTTTAAAAAATGGTTAAATACATTCAAATAAATGATTATAAAACTGTGTGAAAAAGTGTCTTGAAGTAAAAAGTTTGTATTCTTAACAATAAATACAATTTCAAACAAAACAATAATTCTTGAATATTGTAGCATGGAGTGTCATGTGTGTGTGCGACCTAAACAATACATTCTGTTCTTCCTATTATAAATATAACCTATACAAATTAATTAAAACTGTACACTAAATATAACATGATTTGTGGAAATACAATGCAATAGTAGAAAACTTTTTAAATACACTTGATCTACCTATATATTTCTTGAGCATCCAAAGGTTTTAATCGAATTTCTTGAAGTTTAGGCCAACCATATGTGGGAGGTAGAGAAGGTTCATAATGATAATTGTATAAATTAGCTTCTATATAGGCACGTTTTTCTTTTGGTTCTGGATACACAGATGCCACTCCTATATAAAATATGAATAAGAAAGACACACTTATCAAGCATAAATTTTACCAGTTTGATAACCAAATTCACAGAGTTTCGTAGCTATTTGTAAGGAAACTTCTCTAATATCACTAATGAAAGGGTAAACACTTCCTTCCTCGATATGATGTTTCTTAACACATGACGCCACAACTTGAGCCGCAATTAGAAATACCTCTTCTTTAATATGGTATATTCCAGACATAATCACACCTAATGCAACCCCAGGGAAGATGTAGGCATTATTTCCCTGTCCTGTTTTATATACTTGTCCTTTATAATGAACAGGAGGAAAAGGTGAGCCACTTGAGAAAATGCAACGGCCCTGTAGAAATTAAAGAATTAGGTTTATATATTGTTAACAGTTTAAATACTACAAATATTTATTTCTTATTGGGTACTGTATTATTGCAAGTGATAGTGTCAGTTCTACGTGTATGTGCGATGTTTATTTTGTAGCACATAAACTCGTTAAATATAAGTGAAGTATTCTTAAAGTAAGATTACCGTAAAGAAAATGTACAATAACATTATGGGAATTAAGTGAGCAGGACATCAAAAAGTTTCAAACAATGTATATGATGTATGTATATGAAGATTATTATAAAAACAAAGAGGAAGAAGAATGAATTAATGGTACGATAATGAAGGAATGCAAGTGATAAGTAAGTGGAATTGATGATATCTGCTCCTAGATGTTTTGATGATCGAAGGTGGCAGCAGACGAACCCTATGTAGGTCGGTTTTTCTTGGTTTTCTAAAACAGCGATGGAGATCGAGACGATACCAACAGCTATAACGTATGACGAATTTGATGGCGAACCAATGCGACCATAGCTAAATATTACAATTTTAAGCTCTACCAAAGGAAGCTAAAGGGAACAAATTAATTGTAGCTAATAAATTCTAAAGTGGTTTAACTACTTACGGGCAATGGAGTCCCCTTTTCTCGTGTAAGTTTATTTAACGTAATTTAAAAAAATTCTTTGTATAAATCCGCTAATTTTTTAACCAACGTGAAATAAAAATTCCCTTCTACAAAAGCAAAAATCAAAACATGCCAAGGAAAACAGATTATAATTGATTTAAATTTATACCGGTAGTGACACTACAATTTTTAACCAAAATTTAGAAAAAGGAACCTACTTTATTATAATTGTGAACTAGAATTTTAGAAAATTGAATTGAAAAGATGAAATGTATGAACAGGACAATGAAAAATGTATGAACGGATTAAGTAAAATTGTATATATTGAGTGAATGAGAACTGTATATACAGAGTGAATGAATAAAAACGAATAAATAAAAAATTTATTTTATTTATAAAAATAATTTTTTTGTCTGCTACATAAGAGGACAACATAGCTTTGATTGCACGGTTAACGCGTTCGATGAGATTAACTTGTGGGTGATAAAGTGCTGAGCAAGCAATTTTAAAATTATATGTTTGAGCTAAATCTTTAAACATTTTAGACTTGAACTGGACGCCATTATCAACAATAAGGCTCTTGGGAGCACTAAAAATTAAAATAACATTTTGTTCAATTGCTCGCACTAGATGTGGTGCAGTAAGAGACAAACAAGTCAAATTTACTAAAACTATCAGTAACAACCAATATATAACGATAACCCTTAGTGGAGCGGGATAAGGGTCTTATAATGTCTGCGGAAAGAAGCTCCAAAGGAAATAGTAACGGTTTTACTCAACATTAACCCTCTAGGTTGATTTTGTTTAAGATTTGTTTGAATACAGATAATGCACTTTCGAACATACCGACCAATGTCACTCCGCATTTTGGGCTAGTAGTAATTATTTTGAACACATGTTAAGGTCTTATATACAGCAGTGTGTCTTGCAGTAGGCTCATCATGACATGATTTAATAATTTTAAGTCTTTCGTTCTTTTTATTAACTTTTTTTCTAGTTATTTAAAGAAATAAATCAACTCTCCAATTAGGAAAACGTCGAGGATATTCCTGAACCTTTTAGATATTTTTGAATACCACGGATTTGGTAACGAATTGTTATTAACGGTAATCTCTTCTACAGCTATTGAACGACTCAGAGCATCAGCTAATAAGTTCTCCTTTCCTTTACGGTGAACCACATCGAAGGAAAACTGTTGTAATCTAGCTGCCCACCTTGCTATACGCCCTATGGTGTCTTTAAACCATACTGACCTGTCACAACAGTAAATTTAGGTAATCCTTGCAAGTAGGGGTGAAACTTCTCTATACTAAATATTACTGCCAAGCATTCCTTTTCAGTGGTACTGTATTTTTGCTCCTGTTTAGATAATGAACGGCTAGCATAAGCAATGACTCGCTCACCATCAGGGTACATTTGAGAAAGTATTCCTCCAAGGCCGAAATTACTAGCGTCAGTAGTAACTATAAAATCTTAATCGTAATTGGGGCAGGACAGAATTGGAGCAGAAATTAAGTGACCTTTTATAGATTGAAATGCTTTTTCAGTGTTTTCATTTCAAACAAATTTAACATTTTTCTTTAGTAAAAGTGTCAAGGGAGCCGTTATAGTAGAAAAATCAGGAATATATCTACGATACCAAGAAGCACTACCAATAGTACGTATAATTTTGGTCGTATATGTAAGGAATAGGAATTTTTAAAATTGAACTTACCATGTCAAGATCTATATGCAACCCAATAGTTTTAACGACATACCCTAAATATTTTAACTCAGGACAAAATATGAAACACTTATCCCTGGTCAAAGTAATATTAGCTTGCTTCAAACGCTCAAATACATATTTTAAAATATCTAAATGTTTGAGTAACGATAACAATATGGTCTAAATAATCGAAAACATATGGTGCTAATTCCGGGTCCAAGAAAGGTCCTCTAATCGCTGCTATGTCGGCGAACTTGTATACAACCCCATTGACAAATGTTTAGATTGAAATAGTCCGCGGTTTATTACAGAAAATGCAGTTTTGGATCTTGATGATTCAGTGACAGCAACTTGGTATGTGGATTTTATGTCTAATATTGTAAGGAATTTGGCATCTCTTATCATATTCAGAATGGAGTTGATAAATGGCAAATGATATACATCCTTGTACGTAACCTTATTCAACTTAGGAAGTCTACAACGAATCGAAAATTTAATCCATCTTTCTTCTTAACTATAAGAATTGATGCAGACCAGGGACTTGAGGAACGTTCAATAACGTCATCTTCTAGTAACTGATACAGTTGTTTGTCAATATGTTATTGCATTATTGGGGAAACTTTATATGGTCTTAAACTAATGGGGGCGGTATCGGTAATTATTTCATGTTCAAACAAGAACGTACATCCTAATTTACTTCCCATTTTTTTTAATGCTTCATCAACTAGAGATTTCAATTGTAGGCGTTCGTGTTCAGTGAACTCATCATTAGAGGTAACAGCAGACACTACTAACATACAACTTTTCTTCAACTTGATTTGAAAACTTGCAAACATCACTTTTCATGTCAGGAACAGGACGTAGCAATCCAAAAGTCAATTCCAAGGATTAGAAATTGAGGCAAAGACGGAACAACTAGAACATCAATTACTTTAAGTTTATCTTTCAGTTGAAATGGAACGAAAACGTTACCAATACTATTTACATTTTGTCCATTAGCGACAGTACATGAACCTCATTTTAGAATATCAATATTGAATCCTAAAGATTGAAAAATTCCCCAACCAGATTTACCAATTATTATGCGTGAAGCGCCTGAATCCAATAATCTCAACAATTTCTTTTTAAATACAAAGACTGCTACATATAAGCGCGCATCACCTACAGCATGCGATAAAACAGAATCCAAAATAACTTTACTACAACACTCTATGTCAGCGACCGATGAATTATTATTGGCAAAGCTTGCGAGATAGTTTAACGAGCAACGAGGACACTCCTTGTCAGTAACGTTCGCTTCTTCACATCTAAAACAAAACGTTGACGTTTTTGGTTTGGTACATTGTTGGCGACTGTCGCGACCCTGTCGAGGCAATCCGAACAAGTCATTGTAGTGGGTGTTCTAGTACTAGAATCAAGATCGCCACTACTTGATGGAGTTGGTAAGGTGGAAATTTCATAAAGATTACTTTTTCTAATCGGCTTATGATATGCTGGCTGATGCTCTAACAACAATAATTTGCTAAACAAGTTTTGCATCACTGCTATTTCTTCAGGACCTTGTGTACGGTTTCGAATCTCCTCCCGCAATGAATTATTGTAATCAAATGGTTGGGGAGCATTTTCAATTTCATGACCAATTGATCCCAATTAGAACTTTCAGAACGTATGGAGCGGTACCAATAAATTGTTTAATTTATGAAAATGAAGTATATATTGTTCATATTGCATAATTCACGTAGCTAATATACTTATAGGTTAAATCTCATATTAGCATATAGTTTTAACACTTTATACATCGTCATTATAGAAAAGTAATATTCTAGCACTTCCAACGAACTATTTGAGAAATAGTTTCGGACTGTTATCTCTACAATCTTTCGAGAAAATTTTACCGACAAAGAACCGCTCCCTTGGCATTTAATTGTTTTACTAAATCGGTCCCTGGGTCTACGATTTTTGGTCACTAAAGTAACATTTTTTTAAATTTTGCTAAATGATAAATGTTTTCGACTTAATTATTCATAAAAATTCCTTTCAGTTTAGGGCATTTAATAATTAATTATGTCTCAAAGATTTATCAAGCAAAATTTTGTATCACATTTCAACCGCCAAAATGGTAGACCCCGAGATATAACTATTGAATATAAACTTTTTATATTAAAAAATTATATACATATTGCAAAGAAGATTTAAAATGCTGTTGGAAGTAAAAGTAAACCTTTCTAAAAAGGTAAATGCGAAAGATGTTACGTTTATGTGCACTAGGCCCATTATTATATATATATATATATATATATATATATATATATATATATACACCATTGGGCGGGTTATGTCCCCTTGGAGGTATACGACACAACTCTTGTAACTCCATCACGACCTGGAAATAGTTTAGAAACTCGACCTATTTTCCATAGCATAGGTGGACGAAGTTCATCTTTTAGTAGGACGAGAGTTCCACCTCAATTTCCGGAATAGAAGACCATTTGGGACACTGCTGAAGAGTATGCAAATACTCTAAATACCAACGTTAGCAGAAATCTTGAAGCAAACGTTGAAGTAGTTGCCATCTCAATAAACTTCTTTAAATGGGTTAAATCCGGATCTGGTAGAGTCGAAAGTGGTTATAAAGTTAAGAAATGACCCGGAGTTAAAACGGACAAATCGTTGTAATCTGTGCTTAAAGCGTATAGAGGGCGGGAATTCAAAAGGATCTCACTTTGAGTAAGAACTGTATACAATTCTTGCCATGTAAGAATTTGATCTCCAACAACATGATTTAGATGTGTTTTTGTGGATTTAATTTCGCTTTCACAAAGTCCACCAAAATGTGGAGCACAAGGTGGATTAAACTTCGATTCCATATTTTCTAATTCTGCAACTAGTTTCATGTAATTACAAAGAATTTTATTTGCACCTATAAAATTAGTGCCACAATCACTAAATAAATTAGTACAGGGACCACGAGTTATAAAGCATCTCAATGCAGCTAAAAAGGCTTCACTGGACAAATCAGGTGCCAATTCTAAGTGAATAGCTGTAGTGATCTAACAGAAGTATTATAACAGATAAATAAACATATGTAGCTTTTATAAGTTTTAGAACCACGTAATTTACCCAGCGTAACAGGAAAGGGGCCACCATAGTCAACACCAACATAATGAAACGGCTTGACTTGACTAAACTTGAGACTAAACAATTTCATGATTAAAATGTGAAAGTTGTACTTTTTTGATTAATAATAAAAGTGAATTATGTAACTTTATTTCAGTAAATGATGCCGAAATTTTATTTAACAGATGCTATAGATCATATAAATATCTCCGACAATAAGAAATTATGCGGCACTCCTATTATTATTTTGTTTTTGCTTTTTGACGGATAGTAAAGATATGAAGGGTGATGTCTTTGAAAAAAATAAGTTTTTTAAAGTAAGTTTATAACAACACAAAAATGTTATTATAAATAAAGGGACTTTAGTCTTTCTCTCTTTTTTGTTTTAATACTTACGAGTACAGAGAATCCCACTTCACAGAGATACGATGTGGAAAATTGCAATAAAATATTAAGTGCTTTGAACCCTATATTGGGATATTCCTTCATAATTGTTATCCAAAATGAATTCAGACTCATTTCTGAATGCTTCAATCTTAACGTACGTTCGTTACACATATCAATTAGTTCTTCGACTTCTACAAACCTAAACTCACTTATTTCTGATGTCTCTACAAAAGGATTTCGAATCCAGTCGTAAAAATCAACTGATATGTCATGGAAATAATGGTTAATTTTTTCTTTTAACGACGTTAAATGACTGTCAATAATTGTTTGCCAATCTGTATTATTATATTCTCCTTTGGCAACTGTAATAAACATTTCTATAATACATGATTTGCTGTTACTTTTATCTTCCACATTTTTATTTTATCTTTAAAAGCTTTAATGTTAAAATATGTTCATTTCTTCCTTGCATGCTTGAGTTTAACTTGTTCAGGTGATCAAATATGTCTGTTAAATAAGCTAGTTTGGAACACAAAGAATCATTTTGTAATAATACACAAAATTCTGGTTTGTTTTCATGTTAAAAAATATTAATATTTCTTCTTTAAGTTCAAAAACACGATTTAATACGCGACCTGTCAAAAGCCATCTCACTTCGGTATGAAGAAGCAGGTTATTGTGATGGGATTGCATCTCTTCACATTTTTTGCAAATACATGCGATTTGAATGGTCTAACTTTGATATAATTAACCATTTTAATGATTTCTTCTAATACTCTTTTGAGTTCTAGGCCTATTGTCTTTGCTACCGATGATTCACGATGAATGAAGTAGTGAGTTGTTACAAAGTTTTAGTTTCCAGTTTTAGCATATGAAACAAATCCTTTATAGTTCCAATCATTGAAGGGGCGCCATCTGTGCATACACCCACGCAAGATTTCCACGATATACCATTTATATTAAAATATGTGTTCATCATATCAAAAACATCTTTTCCGTCGTAGTTTTTTCGAATTCCTTACAGCATAAAAATTCTTCCAAAATTTCATCATCTTCAATAAATCGATTGAAGACAAGTAGAGTAGTTACAAAACGTCGTGGCACTCGAGATGTGCGGCGCGATTTTCTATAATTTGAAAAACTAAAACGATGTTACTTATAATCGGGAAATTTCGGAAGAAAAAAAAATGCCATTCTAAAAATATACGGCAAATGAATAAGTTGTGTAATCATCGATTTTTTTAACGATTGATATCGTAACTGAATACATTTTTATTGATCAATTTATAACAATTTCAATTTAGGTATGTACCTATTGGATAACCTAATTCATATTTTCATTAAAATAATTTTTTTAGTTAGTAAACATAACCTAACCTGTTCAACATCAGCTGTTTTTATCGAGGATTTGCAAAAATTAAGTTCAACGTTTTATTCAGGGACGTGTCGAATGTGTCAGCGAACACAGGCGCCAGGAGGCCAAAGGCGCCTTAAAAATGTGTATAAATTCAAAATTCGTTACAGGTTGCGATTAAAATAATTCAATATCGCCTTATTTTATTATAACTTATTTATGATCTCAGTAATTATTCTTGTTCTAACATGAATAGTTCGTATAGTCGTGTTAATAATAATATCATGTATACAGTGGACTCTTCATATTAAATCGCCGATGGATATATAGCCGCGGAGGCGGGAGCGTGCGGGCGACGCGGCGGCGGAAATTTGTCCACGCACGAATTTACAAAATGAAGCGCAAGCATTCTAACTCGTTTAGTCTTGTTAAAACATGCATTACTTGAAATCATCTATGATTGAACAAACATACTATTTGCTTCATTCTCCTTCAGCAAGCAGTACTGCATTAGTGTAGAATTAATGTACCTTGTATTTTTAAAATATTTGTGAGTGAATGTGAATTTAAGAATATCAAGAACATTAAAGATTAAAGGTAAGCTATGTTGCATTTAAAATAAACATACATACATAACAATACGCATTTCCCAATAGGGGTAGCGATCATGTTTGCAAAATCTAGAAAAAAAAGTAATAAAAGCGAAATTATTTGAAAATGTTACTTCATACTTTCCTATAATTAAAACAAAACTAAAGCAAATAACGCAAACAAGACTTTTGGTAATAGAATAATTACATTTATAATTTATTGAATATTTTTATTTAGATGTCTCAAGAAAGAAAGAAAAAGAAACTATCCGGGCATCAACATTTAATTAATAAAAAAAGACGCCAAGAAGAACAAGAGAAAAATGCTTCAAGATTAACACAGTATTTTACGAAACAAACGACCAGAACTGACCAAGATTATCCGCCAGATTCAATTCAGGAATGAGTACCCGGTTGCAGTGTAGATGAATTCAAAATACAAAGTCAGCCAGGACCAACTCCCAGTGAAGATAATCAAATCGTTGAAGAAATTACCCGTTTTTGGATCTGGGGACTATACTGAAGAGACAGGTACAGATACAATAAATAAATGTGCATTTGATGACCCAGGGCTTTGGCCGGAACCAATATCTCACATATCTAGGCAAGCTATTATAAAAACGGGTCCTAAACAAATAAAAAACTTTAATTTTCCGCGCGATTTGTTGGCTCGAAAATTTTCTGAAAGTTACTATAAGAGAAACTTAAAAAATGGTGAAGAATGTAATAGAAATTGGTGGATTTACTCAATTACGAAAAATGTTTATTGCTTTTGTTGTAAACTTTTCAAACCTTCTCAGCAAAATAGATTTATTCAGGGATTTAATGACTGGCATCATATAGCAATGTACCTGAACCGCCAAAAAAAAACTTCCACTCACTTCACTAACTACAAAAAATGGACAGAGTTGCTTCTATCGTTCAAAAATAAAACTACTGTTGATTATTTACAGCAAACAATATTAGACATTGAAAGTAAACGATGGTATGAAGTAATAAAGCGAATAATTTATGTAATTCAATTTTTATGTAAACAAAATTTAGCACTTCAAGGCAAAAGCAATAATCTTTACAATCGCAACAATGGTAATTTTTTAAAATGTATTGAAATGCTAGAAAAGTTTGATCCTATTATATCGGAACACACGACGTATAAATAGCGATTCTGAATTTCACAAAATACCAACATATCTAGGAGACAAAATCCAAAATGAAATACTTTCCTTAATGGCTTTTAATATTAAAAATCATATTATAAATTTATGTCGACAAAATAAATATTTTTCAATAATAATAGATTGCACTCCGGATGTTTCTCATATTGAGCAAATAAGTGTAATAATTCGATTCCTTCATTTCAATTTAGCATTAGGATCGACTGAAATACATGAAAATTTTTTAGCATTTTATCCAATTTTAGATGTTACAGGGGCTGGATTAACAACATTTCTTATTGATCTATTAAAAACATTAAATTTAGACATAAATAATATAAGAGGCCAAGGCTATGATAATGGCTGTAACATGCGCGGCAAAAATAGTGGCCTACAAAAAAGAATTTTAGATTTGAATCCGCGAGCTTTTTATGTTCCTTGTGCGAATCACAGCCTGAATCTAATTGTAAATGATGCCGCTAATATCAACCAGGAAACAATAATTTTTTTAATATAATACAAGAATTGTGGGATGTGCAAGGTGGCTTCATGCCAGGGAGAGGATGTGTCGATCAGATGGTTGGTCTCCAGCAGGTGATCGAAAAGTGTTTAAAGGTAAAAAAGAAGTTGTACTGTGCGTTTGTAGATCTGGAGAAAGCATATGACAGAGTTAATAGAGAGAAGATGTGGGAAATATTAAATGAATATGGCGTAAATAAAGGTCTAATAAATGGAATAAGGGCAGTATACAATGGTAGTCGGGCATGTGTTAGGGTGAGAGGAGGTGTGAGTGAATACTTTAATATTGAGCAAGGAGTGCGACAAGGCTGTGTGATGTGACCGTGGTTGTTCAATATATACATGGATAAATGTCTTAGACAAGCATGTAACGATACAAATGGTGTAATGGTTGGTGACGTAAATGTACGACTCCGGGTATATGCAGATGACACAGTCTTATTAAGTGACAGTGCGGATGAGCTGCAAACCGCTCTGAGTAAGTTTGATACAGTCTGTGTGAGCATGGACCTAAAGGTAAACGTGAACAAAACTAAGATTGTGGTGTTCAATCGGGAAGGTGGAAAGGAGAGTAGAGTATTTACTCTGCAAGATGAAATAGTGGAGCAAGTGGACGAGCTGGTATATCTCGGTAGAATGTTTACTGCAGATGGTACAATTGAGAGCGAGATTGGACGAAGGGTCAATGCTGGAAGGAAAGTGATTGGAAGTATGTGGACGATAATGAGAAATGAAAGCATGAGTCTAGCTGCGAAACGAGCAATCTATAATGGCGTATTCGTCCCGTCAGTACTGTATGGAAGTGAGACATGGGTATGTCAAAAAAAGCACGAAAGAAAAATAAATGCCGTGGGTATGAGATTTCTGAGAAGCGCATGTGGTAAAACGAGACGGGACAAGATAAAAAATGAATGCATAATGAAGGAGTGTGGTGAGGAAAAGACTATGATGGATAGATATAAAGTTGTACATTACGTTGGTTTGGTCACATTGAGAGAATGAACAACGCAAGATTAACGAAACAAATATATGTGGGTGAGGTTAGGGGAAAGGCCGGGTCTGGTAGGCCGCGTAAAACTTGGCTGAATGTAGTAGAATCTATGATAAAGGAAAGAAAGATAAGGAGTTTTAAAAACAAAAGGGCATGTCAGAGACTATGTATGAATCTTGCGGAAGCTAGGGAGGTATGCGGAGATAGGAAAGCATGGAGAAAGATTGTGAATGAAAAATAAATAAGAGGCAGGGATTGTTTTGCCTACCCCGCAAGGGAATGGCGTGAAGGTTAAGTAAGTAAGTAAGTAAATTATACAAATTTTTCTCAGCGTCTACTAATCGATGGAATATCTTAATCAAGCATGTTACTAATTTAACTTAAGCCCTTATCCGAAACACGCTGGTCAAGTAGAATTGATGCCATAAAGCCTCTCTATAAATATTTACCAGAGGTTTTTGATGCATTATTTGAAATTTGCAATGACCACACAAGAGTCGACGAACGATCTAAATACCAAGCATAATGCCTGGGAGAAAAAATTTCTACATTTACATTTATTTGCTCCGTTAAAGTGTGGTATGATATTTTAAATCAAGTAAATTTTGTGAGTCAAATGCTTCAATCTCAAACAAATTTGCAACTTGCTTTGGATGCATTAAACAAACTAAATACATTTTTAACTAATTATCGATCTGATGCTAGTTTTGCAGAAATTGCTGAAAGTTCCAAATTAATTGCAGAAAAGTTTGACATAGAAACTGAATTTCGTAGTGCGAGGCCATTAAGATGACGTAAAAAATCTACTCAATTTGATTATGAACATGAAGATCAACCTATAGTAAATCCTGAAAATTCATTCAAAGTAAATTTTTATTTCTGTATAATAGATCAAACTTTAATTTCGTTACAAGACAGATTTTCTTTATTAAAAGAACATATGGATTCATTCCAATTTTTATACCTATTCATTAAATAATTTAGGAAAGTAAAATTTATTTAATGACTTATTTACATTGTTGGTATTTAATTTACCGTATAATATGTATTATGTTTATATTATAAATATTATATTTTTCATTTATTATTGTTATTTATCTGTTTTCTTGTGTTTGTAATTTTGTATTTTAAATAAAAAAGTTTACACAGACTATTTCAATCTTTGTGTGTTTTTTATTTCAATGCGTTAATAATATAACAAAAACAGTCATTTAAATGTCCCTAAACATAAGCCTAGAAATTATAGTATTTAAAATTAATTATTCATTATTTTTTTATTCATGTCGTATTACTTAAAAATGCTACTAGAAAATTAAAAATTAAAGTGTCGGAACCTATAGTTGTTGGGGCTCTTATCACCTAGGCACGCAAAATATTTATAATATTAGTTTTTGATACAAATGTTTTTAATTAATGGGGCGCCATCAAAAATTTTGACACAGGCGCCGCATGCTCCTGGCGCGCCCCTGGTTTTATTAACTTTTAATTACACCCAACAGATAGACAGAAAATAAGAATAACTTCTGATAAGATTTTTGGTTGTTAATCTTAGCAATCGTCGAATAGGTAAATTCTTAAAACTCATCGTTGAGTGCAGGTCTAAATATTTATATTTTTAAGAACCAACAACAAGAGTCAATCAATTAACCTCATTACATTAAAATATGTGTCAGAAAGTGTTATTACAAATATAACAAGTATTTAGTGTTCACACTATTTAATAAAATACTTATCTTTTTTGGGATTTTTTAATGGTGTACTTTAAATTATACAATCTAAACGTTACGATAACACTTACAGTTATCTTCGTCAGTAGTAATGTTTGTTAAAAATTGTTAAAGATGTAGTAAACAATTTTGTCAAATTTGAAAAAATTCAAACTTTAAAAAATCCCAAAAAAGATAAGTATTTTATTATGAGTGTTAATGGTGAAAGTTTACATTTTCATATTTCACACTATTTAGTTTATGGTGCCGACTACAAAATGTGAAAAATTATTACTTCAGTAATTCTTAAATTAAGTTATAATCTGTAGGTGTAAATGTGTACTATCAAAACTTGAATGACTATAATATTATAACTTGAAATACTTCTAATAGGAGGACAGAACACAAATGTTGAAATAACTACTACGTTTCACAGCAATGTGCAACTAAATGACACCCTCCTTGTTTGATCGGAAAATATTTTTGTAGAAATATTTCAAATTCTAATACCAATATGTAAAATAAATCACAAATTGATAAAACATTTTAAAATGTAATTTTATTAACATACAAAAATAAATAATTACAGAAGTTTAATTAGTTAGAATCTATTTCACTGTCACTGTCTTTGTCACTACTGGTGTAATCAATGTTTTCATCACTTTCACCTGTATTTACAGTAAAAATCAGCTCTTCAACTTCATCAATAAAACCTTCTTTTTCTAAATATTCTTGTTCAATCTTTTCTGTATGTTTGCACACAGCTTCCCATTCTTCACGACCAATTGATTTAAATTTATTCTCTGCTAATTTCCACATAATACTATTACTCCCTACATAATTTTTACTTGAGCCCATATCTTTTCAATTGGATTTAGCTCTGGATGATAGGGTGGCAACCTTACCACAGAATGACCGTGCTCAGCCATCAACACTTATCAATTAAATAATTTTTATGAACTGGTCGATGAAGTTTAATTTTCTCGTGGAGTTCGGGTTTTGTCTCACTTTGTTCAAATGCAATCCCACGTTCGTTTAACCACTTCTGCATTTCACCTGTTTTCAAGGCACATGTTGGATCACGCTTGGTAGATATGTTGTGGTAAGATGCGTTATCAACCACTAACACAGAATTAGGCTCGAGATAGGGAATAAGTTTTTTGGTCAACCACTTAATAAAATTCTTAGAATTCATGTCGTCATGATAATGCATTTGGTATCTGCCTTCCTGTGTAATGCGTTTAATTGTTCTTCTGGATATGCCTGTTGCTTCTGCTACACACGATCGACAGGAATAATAAAATCTTTTGATTCTTTTTTTCGCTTCATAAATTCTACAATTTATAAATAATTTCACGAGCTTGACTGTGAACAACTACTCAATAAAAAGTGTCTTGAAAAAGACAGATTTTGTATAAAACAGAAGGAATAAATTCAAGCGGCAACGTACGAATACAACGTAAAGTAAATAAAGAGAATGACTACATTTATAAGTTGAATAGTAGCATATTTGTCAAATACTTTCGACGCGTTTGAATCATATGCTCATGGAGGGGCAAGTGCCACGACATTTTGAAACTACTCTAATTGTGATTAAAAATTATTATTAATTTTATTAAATACATATATAAAAAGTTTACCTCAAGTAGGATTTGAACCTACGACCTGTACTTTGCTAGAGTACCGTTCTAACCAACTGCACCATCGAGATTCAAGCCCTAATTGATGTAAATTTTGTCTTTATGTATGTAGAACTGATGTAAATTCTAAATATAATGAGATTACAATCAAATTACTTATATTAATGGAATGTGAACCCGCAATATCGCAAGGATTCACACATACCAAAGCAACTTCACTAATATTAAATTATTATAATAATACTCTAATTGTGCTTTACCACCGATATCAGTTGACTCATCCAATTGCAAACTAAATAATTTTGATTCGATTATTTTATTTATAACTGATTTTTCAATATCAACTGATATATTACTAATAAGTCTACTCATAGTGTCATTTGACAAATGAATCTTTTTTATTTTTAAGTCTGCTTCAGCACCAAACATTGTTTGGAAAAATATTTGTATATGATGCTTGTTCTGTATTGTCAGAACATATAATAATAATAAAAACAACTACTAGTAACTAGTTCGTTTTTTTTTCAGTATTTACGTGTGGCCATTTACAGAGTCACTGAGACATGTGGCGACGTAACAAGATTAGAAGAAAGACATATTGAGAGTGAGAGTTATAAAAGAGAGGGAAAGTGAGATGTAGTGTACATAAGATTGATAAATGAAATAATAAACCATCGAAGTAAATAGAATAAAAACATAAAAAACAAAATTGTAATAAAAAAACAATATTCATTCTTTATTTTATTTAATTAAATACTTTAATTCAATTATTTTAAGTAATTTTAATTTAATTATTTCAAAATTTTGCGACACACTTGTAGTGTACTTGCGGTACCCGAAGGTGCCACGGCCCACGCCTTGAAAACCACTGGTCTAACATTCTAAATCTTTCTCAATATTTAATGACAGTTTCGGCCAGGTAGCTTCACCTGCATAAGAAAAGTTGGACCTGTCCACCAAAGTGGATGGAACCTGAAGTTCAGATGGAAAAGACTCCTAAATCCACAATCGAATCGGTAGGATTGTTATCCGTGCTTACATGACGCCAACAAGTGGGTGAGACATTGTCTTGTATATGACTAACACGATTACTCACGAAGGTTTTCCATCTATGCGGAGAAGATTTTATTCAGGACAACATAACTGTAGAGTCCGACCATGCAAACATATTATTGAATAAAATCATATTTTTGTAAGTCTTAATTACGAATACCATTAAATTACTAAGGACAGCAGCACATAATTCTAGGTGACGAAGTGATAATGTTTTCAAAGGAGCTACTTTAGATTTTGCCCAAATGAAAAATAATTTAATTTCACCGCTTTGGTTTACGACTCGTATATAAGTTACAGCTGTATAACCTAATTCTGAAGCATCACTGAAACCATGAAACTCACAAATGTTAAAATTATTAAATGAAATAAGACGACTAATTTTTACATTTGATATTAAAGGTAGCTCGGGTAAATATTTATTCCAAGTAGTTACAATAGAAAGGGGCACATCGTCCCAATTTAAACCCATAACCTTTGCATTACACGTTTAGCTATAAATATTGAAGGTGATAGAAATCCTAACGGATCGAAAATTCGTGCTAATTGTGATAAAATTGATCTTTTCTAGTAAGAGGCAACACCTTGTAAATCAAATCGGAAGTTGGTTGCCAAGTATTTTAAATGAATTGTCTGTATCAAAGGAGAAGATTTCAGAATATAAAGCAAGAACTGTAGATAATAATGTTTTACAATTACTAGTTCATTTTCGTAGTTCAAAACCGCCTACATTACAAAGTAATATTCTAGAAGCTCTTAGAAAAGCATAACTTTCATCATGAGCCAATTGATTAAGGGTTCTTAATGCAAGAAATGAAGCTGAAGAAACACCATATGTTACATGAAAATGTAAACTTTCACCATTAACACTCATAATAAAATACTTATCTTTTTTGGGATTTTTTAATGGTGTACTTTAAATTATACAATCTAAACGTTTCGATAACACTTACAGTTATCTTCGTCAGTAGTAATGTTTGTTAAAAATTGTTAAAGATGTAGTAAACAATTTTGTCAAATCTGCATTGTGCTTTTCATTGTTAATAACACTTCCAATTATTGATAAAGATATATCTTTGTTAGATTTAACTGGGTTATTTTATTTGATGTAATGTTTGGATTTGTGAATGCTTCTATCATTTTAAAACTGAAGTTTTTCACAACTTTACACTTACATCATAACTCGATTAAACTTTGTTAAATGTGTTTTTTAGCTGGCAAATTTCATTGTTAGCTTTCGTCGTAGAGAGTGTTCTGGTTTGTCATCTTTGAGGCAGTTTAATAATATTTAATTTTATGACCTAGTTATTCTTTACTAAAAATTTTATAGTTGGCTTTATGTTTCCCAAACTGTTATACTAATAGCAGGCTTATGTTTGTTTTAATTTTTCAAATTTGACAAAATTGTTTACTACATCTTTAACAATTTTTAACAAACATTACTACTGACGAAGATAACTAAGTGTTATCGAAACGTTTAGACCATATGTTACAGTTTTTGATCGAAATTCTTAAGCAACTAAAACGAAACTAATTGCAAACTTAAATCTCAAACTTGTTGCTTATTAGTTGCCACCCATGCGTTTCAATAAACATTAGCACTCGGCGCAATATAAAATATAAAAAATGATATATGTAGAAAAATCACACAGCAGTAACCAGACTTTAATAAATAAATTAATAAATTATTCGCAACAACAGATTCAAAAATATATTGGAAATTGTTGGAATTAAACTTAAGGAGATAAAGCATATATGTAGATAATTCTCATACATGAACAAATATATCTAAAATACTTGTATGAGTAACGTAAAAAATAGAATATAAAAGGCGGTAAAGTTAAACGATAAACAATTGCGGATACGTAACGCGAAAGGAGTGATAAATGTTCCCAATAAATAGCCAAGCGTAATGATGGGTCAAATTAATTAATTATCCGGCTCGAAGGACCATAAAAAATGTGTAATTTCAACATCAATAAATATAGGCGCATAACAGGTGCATGGACTATTTAGTAGTTATAGGTTATGTGATCTGTTCTTGTCAATCTCAAGATTATAAGTAAATAGTGGACTGTAAATAATACATAAAAATTGAAAAAAATCAATTAATTGAACCGTCAAAAGTCGTTCCACAAAAGAGTATCTGGTACTTACTTTTTGGACTGTTCTTGACTACTTACTGGACCGGCGCCGATCACACACTTTGATTAGATACAATCACTGCAAATTGTCCTTGTTAGCTATTAATTATTATAAAGTCAATAATAAAAAATACTAAACGATGACATTTTTAAGGTGCGGTGTCGCGTTGCTGCTGCGTTGTCGCTGTAGAAGAACGAGTTTAGTAAATTCACACTCTTGTTGTGTCTCCACTCAATGTACCGTCATATCTCTTGTATCACGATAGACGGTTCAAACAGATGTACAATCAATCCACATTATTATTATTCAAATTTAAGGAAATTTCAACATATAACTACTAATAAATAGTAAATTTATTGTTTATAATATGAAATATGAAATTGATTTTTAATTAATTGTAACCTGATCCAACAACATATATATATATATATATATATATATATATATATATATATATATATATATATATATATATATCTTTCAATTTCAACTGCTTCTCTAATAATTCGTTCGTGTAAGGTATGTAGAGGTGCAATTAAACAGATATTGTTGGGGTTAATTTGGTGTCCAGTGTGTAAATAATGTGCAGCAAAGATGATGAAGGATTGTGCTGTTTAATTGCTAGTTTGTGTTCATCGGCTCTCGCATATAATTTTCTATTAGTTTGTCCGATATAAGTTCTTGCGGTTGTTGCACAGTATTTCATACACTCCTTGGTTTTCATTGGGAATTTTGTCTTTGGGTTTCTTAAAAGTTGGCACAAAGTTGAGTGCGGTTTGAATACCAGTCTAAAGTCGTTTTTAGGAAATTTCTTTGCTATTCTGTTTATATAAGGTTAATTTTTACGTTTAATTACACCAGTTTCCAAAAATGTCTTATTTAATATATATATATATATATATATATATATATATATATATATATATATATATATAATTTTTAATTCAAATCTAAGATACCTCTGTATGTTCATAGGCTTCATTGGCGGTACATTCTGCTTTCACAGTCGGATTACTTAGAGCAAATATAATGGGACGCTGATTGATTGACGCCATATACTTAAGAATTTCTGGAGAAAAAATGCCTCCTGAAGCAGATGCACCTGAAACAGTACAGCAATTAATAAAATGCGTTGTATTCATAATAAAGTATAAATTTAAATTATTAAATAAAAATTGCATACAAATTAGAAGTGTTTATTATAGAACAATGGTTTCTTCAATTATTAACTAGTTTTCGATCTATTTAAACATCGCGTCCGTGGGTACCTTCGTCCGTGCGTCCGTGTGTCTTTGTGCGTGTGTGCCTGTGTGTTCGAGTGTCCGTGTATTCATGTGCCCGTGTGTCCGTGTTTCGGTTTGTCGGTGAGTCCGTGTGTCCGAGTGTCTGTGTCCGTGTGTCCAAGTGCACGTGTAAGTGTGCCCGTGTACGAGTGTCCGTGTGTCCCGGTGTACGAGTGAGTCCATGTGTCCTAGTGTCAGTGTATCCATGTGTCTGTGTCGGTGTGACCGTACATCCGTGAGTCCGGCTGTCGGTGTGTCTATTTGTCCGAATACCCGTGTGTTCGCCTGTCCGTGTATCCGTGTTTCCTTGTGTCCGTTGGTCTGTATGTTAGTGTGCCGGGGTCTCCGTGTATACGTGTTTCAGTGTCCGTGTGTCCCGGTGACCGTGAGTACGTATCCGTGTGTCTACCTGTTCGTGTGTCCGTGTATCTTTGTGTCGGTGTGTCCCAGTTTCCGTGTGTCCCGGTGTCCGTGTGTCACGGTGTACGTGTGCCCAACTGTCTGCCCGTCCGCGTGCCCCAGTGTCCGTGTGCCCGTGTCTTCTTCACGTGTCCGTATGTACCGAGTATCCGTATGCCTATATGTACGTGGGTACCTACACCTGTGTCTGTGTGTCTATATCTGAGTGTACGTGTTTCGGTGTCTGTGTCCGAGTATCGGTGTGTGCGTGAGTTCGTATGTCGGTGTGTCCGAGTATCCGTATGTCTGTGTCCATGTGTCGGTATATCGATGTGATCGGGTGTCTGTGTGCTTGTGTCCGTGTCAGTGTGCCCTCCTGTCCGAGTGTACGTGTGTACGTATGTTCGAGTGCCAGTGAGTTCGCCTGTCCCAGTATCTGTGCCAGTGTGTCCGAGTGTCCATGTGCCCATGCGTCCGTGTGTCCCGCTGTACGTTTGTACGTATGTCCGTGAGTTCGTGTTTCGGTGTGTCCGATTGCCCATGTGTAGATGTCCTTGTGTCAGTGTGTCCGAGTGTTCATTTGTGCGTATGTCCGTGTCGGTGTGTCCAATTTTGAGATAATTATACTACTGACGAAGATAACTGTAAATGTTATCGAAACGTTTAGATTGTATAAGTTAAATATACAAATAAACCATATAAAGAGCACAAAAAGGATAAATATTTTAATATGTGTAATAATGGTGTAACTTGACATTTTCATACACGTAGGCAAGCTTGCGCACTCATGTACAAGCATGCGCGCACTCACATGCACGCACAAGCACGCAATTAGCAGAGAACAAGCATGCACGCACATGCAGGCTCACATGCACACCACTCTTCCACAAGCGTACATGCACCAACACATCCTCACACTCACGCACACGAAAGCATGTACAAACACATACGCTAGCACGTGCGCACACGCACTCGCCCCCGCACAATCACGCCATGAGCGTACACGCACAAGTACACTAGCACACACATGCACACACACACTCAAACGCATGCACTCATACACACACGCAGGTAAGCTTGCGCACTCACGCAGACAGGCTTGCGCACTCATTCACACACAAGCACGCACAAGCGCGCACATGCACGCACATTTGCACAGCACGCTTGTAAAGAGCCAGCCGCCTTTGCCAAATTTTTCCTGTCATTATTAATTATTTGCTCATTATCCTGTGTTAATTAATTATAAATATTCACTGATCTTCATCAAATAATAAATTTTATATCCCCTCCGACGTTAATTTCAAAACATCGAAAGTTTTTCTACGTCAAAGTGCCCTCCGGACTGTCTATACACAAGCTGTCCCCGGTTTCCGAAGATTCTCTATAAAACCGCGAGACGCGTTGTCTACTCCCTGCCTGCGTGTCGGGCCGTTGCCGCGACCAGAAGTGCCAGCTACCTACTTGCTCGCGTCGACAAATGCTGCTTGCGTGTCGGGCCGTGGCGACCACTTGCTACTCGTGCGCCGAACCGTTCCATTGTCTACTACTGCTTGCGTGTCGGGCTGTTGCACCAATCACCTGCTCGTAGATCCGTTTCGATGACATCTGCTTGTACGCAGATCCGTTCCGCCAACGCTACCTGTGCGTCGATCTGTTCCGCCGACATCTGCTTGTACGCATATCCGTTACACCGACCTGTCGACCGTTGTACGTGCATAACCGTTTGCCGTAGTTATCCTACACCGCCGTCATAATTAATCCTACACCGCCGTCATAATTATTAAACGCGACGCCGCCGCCAAAACATCATCTACGTGCACGGGCCTAGAGCTGCTGAAATCTGAAGCTAAACACACGTAAGTCAATATACACAACCTTACATATATGCCGATTGAACGATGTTACGAAGGACTGAAAGCCCCGCGTCTTCTTTCATTTACTCCGTTGACCAGAAAGGTGCTTGCCTAAATTCTGTCAACCCCCGAGATATACCTTTTTACAGCACAACCGGTTCGTCCCAGGTTCTTGTAAAGCATATTTCACTTACACATAGCACACAAACTCACACAAATACGCCTACCCTAGGCCAGACAATTAGTGTGCAGGAAGCAGCAGATTGACCGCAACCAAACACCCGTCGGTAGTCCCCATTTCAACACCTAGTTCATTAAAAGAAACTCCGCAAGTCGTGTGAACGCGGAAGTAATACGTGTTAATTAGAACACGCAAATAACCGCCGTCCTAACTACTCACCCAGCGGGAAGGATCTAGAAATAAATTTGTATTCCGTTTCAAATAATTAGAGTAGTTCCGTTACCGTAGTTGTAAAATCTCGTGTAAATAAGATTTGTACGTGTTAAATTATAAGCGAAATCGATTTGATATAGTAAAAGCGTTTTCTTTCTTAAAAAGTAAATATTTAAGTTGGTTAACGTATAAATTTTGTATTGAATATAGTTTTCCCCAAATTAATAGAAATAATTAACGCCCATAATTAATAACCTCGCGTAAACAATTAACTGAGAATACGTGATCCCAAAACAGATTTATTTAGTATCGACATAAATAAATTTCATTATAAAATCCAAGTATAAAAGCTTTTATTCTATTATAAAGCAAAACTAAAACACGTATTTTCACATATATACGAGCACTCCTCTTTAAAATATCGATTATTTTATAAAAGCCCTTCGTAGGTATAAAAGAGTGAACGACCGGCGTTATCATATCCCCGCATGTGTTTATCCGGGATCCCCTAACTGTATTATAACGCTTCCTGCTTCTGTAAAAGAACAGGACCGACTTCAGCCCTAATTATTATTTTTGATCATTTAGATCTAATTACAATTAAATCAGGACAAAAAGTGGGTCATTTAAGGATATAACCACTGCTACTAAAGATATTTTCACAGAAAATCCAGCGGACAGTTGAAGCAGAGGGCCATGACCATTACCGTGCCAGGACGAGGACCGAAAGTTAGAAGTAACATTTTTCTTTTGTTTTTAATTTAATGCTATTTACACACGTGGTTTTTAAGTTGAAATAATTTAGTATTGTAAAGAATAGGCAAATATACGTTGAAACACTTGTAAGTCTCTGGTTCAGTGTGGAAATTTTACAAAGCGAGCAAACCGATATAATCAGAGCGAACCACCCCTTTTCTTGCAAGTACAAGATACGATTGAGCTAGTTCCTAGGCAAAATAAAGTAATCTCCATGCCTTCAAAAGAAAGTGTGCTATACGCTTGCTTTCACGCGCACGTGCCAACCACGTATACAAGCGCGCTCACACACATACGGACGCTCTCATACACACATTCATAATCATAAACCTGCACGCACTCACGTACACGTCTACGCACCCACATATAACAACAATCACGCACTTGCACACCCACGCGCGACTCGCACGTTTACGTACGCACCTGCAAGCATACACTCACTCGCACGCACACAGTATACGCATCCCCTCTTACACACACAGGCGCATGCACCTTCGCACACGCGCACTCCGCTCTGACTCGCACATGAACAAGCGCTCGCACGTGCAGAAGCACCGACTACGCGTCTCCACACACGCACGCCCATGCACGCACGAACACAATATCAATTTGAAACGGTCTATATGGTTTTAAAAAAGTTGAAAACGTAAATCCATTGAAACCTCGCCATTGATCTTTTTTCACAAAAACAATACTGCGCATAAGAAAGTAAAAAACAACGTGTAATCGTATAAAATTACTAATTGCTACGATTAACTAGAACTACCTGATTATGAATAAATTAGTGAGTATTATACGAATTTCAACGAAAGTGTTATTTTCACCTTGGTATGTGTTATAATATGGCACTACCAATTTCTTTGGCCACAGTGATTCCCAACATACATATATTGAATATATACGCATAATGGGATTAAGGACAGGTGGGGTCAGGTGAAGATCGAAAGGAGTAGAGTTAGGTTTTTGAGTGATAATTTGCTACACCAGCAATCGCCTAAATCATACGAGTATGAGAAAAAATCTCTGGAAAAACTTAATACAGGATACACGGTAACAAGAATGGAATGCATTGCCTCCCAAATCTTAAAAACAATCGTGTTACCACTGACCCCCACCACTGCCAAAGAAAGATCCTACATTATAATTTTAATACTTATCTTTTGGGTTTTTTAAGTATTTTTCTATTTATATTTTATATAAATTTATACCTGTATGAATTACTTGAGATGTTATCGAAACGTATCAATTTATATAAAATATGAATAGAAAAACACATCATTTAAAAAACCAAAAAGATAAGTAATTTAATTGTGCATAATAATGGTGAAAGTTTACATTTTCATATCTTACATTGTATCGGGCGGCCAACTATGAATGGACGCCGGCTATACTTCGGGAACTGTCAATCTGACAAGATTTGAAAAAAATACAAATAGGTAAATCGGCCATGAGAAATCGCTGGAAATAATTTACAAGTTGCAGATATGGCCGCTAGGTGGAGCAACTCTTATGGCCAATCATAAAACGGGCCCTTTCACAAAATTTGTGCAAGTAAACATATATTTTAAATATTGCCATATTGAACACTGGAAAATTTTTGACTTTTTTGCTTAGCGTATTTTGCTCTGTGTTACATTATTAAAATATACTGGTGGGGTAACCTCAAACATGTTTTTATTTAAATGGCAATAACTCCGGTATGAGTTAACGGAATTCAACAAACTAGGTCTCTTCGTACTTAATCTGCTGCATAAACATTGTCCGAATAGACTTTTCCGTGGTAGTTAGAGGGTGTGGTTTCACATTACAACAATTCTTGCACATTATCATGAAATTTTTAAATAGTACCTACGCTAAGTCTCTTTTTACGTAGTTAAAGAGGACAAAGGTGCTAAAAAATCAGCGCAAACCTTTTCCATTCGAAGATATCAATAAAACAAACTGACTATGCGATATCTACGGAATCCGTAGTGAGAGAGCTTTCGGGTCATAATATTTTAGTAATTAGCTATACGAGAGCGCCAGGCAAGTAAAAAAAATAAGCAAACCCTATTTTTAACCTTAATCTTCCGCGTACCGACGGATGAGAGGGCGAGCATACACCCCCGTGCCGGAGGCTCCCGGCCACGAAACCTTCGGTATGATCCTATGTGTTCCGGGCTTATAAAGTTCGATCGCGGAGCGGGCAGCGGCGCGCCGATAATATATAGGATGACACTTTTTTGGGAAAAAAAACCAAACTCGACCTCCACCGGTCTACGACGATTCCATAAAAAAAATTTTGAAACAGGTCTCAAAAAAGCAAATTTACTATGGTATGTATTATTGCCTTCTAAGGTAATAAATAGAAAATGAAAATCCGAACATATCGATGAAAACTATCATCTATCTCAAAACCGACAATTTATGCCCAAGAAGAGAATAAAATGCAACCTAGTTAAATAATAAGCATTTCTTAGCGAAGGCATGCGGCATATAAATTAGTAGGCCGTGAATATAAAATTGGAAGCAATACGTCAAAATATTAAAACATTTTAGTTTCATGTCAGTGTCATTTAGTTGCTATTTTTCAAAGCTTGCTCTTAACTTGCCAAATCGCATTAGTACCATTTCGTGTTATTGTTCGAGTTTTTCGTGTTGTTTGAGTTTTTCTTGTTGTTGTTCATGTTGCGTTGTCTTCTAGTGTTACAAAATGCTTTATACCAACAAAGAGTTATTTGATATGATAGGTGTTTATTTTGAATACATGATAAAAGCTACCGTTGTTGCAAGGATATATGCGCAGTAATATCCTAGTAAACGCCACCCGAGTAAAAAAAGTTTTTCTTGGAGTTAGTTATCCATCGACTACCAACAACTGGAAACGTTCATGTTCCCGTATACCGCAGACAACGCAAGTGGCGCAACTAAGAGAACATTATGTACAGTTTAATTCTCACCTAAGTACTAGAACTATTGCGCAGGACCTGAGAGTAACTCGCACTACCGTTCAAAACTTTCTCAAGGAGCACAGGTAAACGAGTTTTCGATTTTGAACCTCACTATAAACTTACAAAGGTTTACTTAATGCTTTTCCTACAAAAACCAGTAATATTTTGTCACCGTCTGATCTCAGGTTACATCCATGTCTTTTAGACCTGCATCAGGCATTTACTGCTGCAGATTTTGACCGAAGACTAGACCATTGCCACTGGCTTTTGGGTATGATGGTAGAATATCGGCAAGTTCTTTCACATATATTGTGAACAGATGAGGCCATCTTTCATAGCAGTGGAGGTGGAGGGAATTACCGACCCATTCTTTTTTAATAACGAACTAAATGGTGACAGTTACCTAGAGTTTTTAAGAGAGAAATTACCGATTTTGTTAGAAATTCGACAACGAACGCTGTTCCAGCACGATGGTTGTCCACCTCACTTCGCGGTAAATATTCGAAATTTTTAGACGCCAAGTACCCTGGTAGATGGATCGGACGGGAAGGCATCTTTCCATGGCCGGCTAGATCACCAGATTTAACATGCCTGGATTTTTATTTATGGGGTCGAGTAAAAGATATGATTTTTGCAACCGGGCCCACTACTCGGGATAACATGATTGGACGAATAAGGGACTGTATGGAAACTATTTCAGTTGCTGAACTAGAGAGTGCAGTTAGAACATTTAGGGCGGCATTGATTAAATTGTGGACATTAATTTAAATTCGTTTCCCAAATAAAATATAGTATAGGTATTGCATACCCGCGGCCTGGTATTTGTTTTATTGATATCTTCGGTGGGAAAAAATAAGGGAAGTTGCGATTTGTGCTTCTTTTTAGGAATGTTGCCCCCTGTTTAAGTATGTAAAAAGAGATAGCGTACTATTTAAAAATTGCATGATAATGCGCAATAATTGTTGTAATGTCAAACAGCGTCCTCTAGCTACCATGGCATAATCTATTGAAACAATGTTTATGCAGCAGATTATTAAGTAAGAAGAGTGTTTTAAACGAGATCTAGTTTGTTCAATTCCGTTAACTCATACCGGAGTTATTGCCATTTAAATAAAAACATATTTGACGTTCCCCCACCACTACATTTTAAAAGACAGAGCAAAATACGCTAACCAAAGAAAGTCAAATATTTTCCATTGTTTACTATGGCAGTATTTAAAACATATCTACTTGCATATTTTCTGAGAAACGGCCCGTTTTATGACTGGCCAAAACAGTTGCGCCCCCTAGCGACCATCTTTAAAACTTTAAAATAATTTCACAGTTTCCGAGATATAGCCGGCGTCCATTCTTAGTTGGCCACCCGGTACTTTTAATTATGTGCCCTAATAATGATTTTTTCCGCTTATTCATAAACAGATTTAAAATTCTCGTTAGTAAATTTTACACTATAATACAATCTAATTTTTGTGTTTAATTTCAATAAATATTCCATATGAAAATCCATACAAGGATGTTGAAAGATCAAATACAAATGAAAGTCAAAATACAGGGTGTCCGGAAATTGCGTATACAAGGTAATATCCGGGATTCCTCGGCTTAAAATGATATAACCCAGTCAGTCCAAAATTAATAGAAAGGGGGATGTCTACACGGTGCAAAAGTACTACTACACCATATATAATTTATATTCACTTCATATCTACTTCTCAATTTTTGAGCTATGGATGTATCTCATTAGTATTACACTTGTTTATAAACAAGGGTATTATCTTACTTGTAGAAAGTTAATAAAGCCAACCATTTAAGAGATATTAGCTAATGTATTAACTAGTGTTACGGTAATTTCGATAAAGTACATATTTTTCCAACTTCCCCTCCTTTTATTAAATTAATAATAAGTTAATAAATTTGCGGATATCGCTTGAACGATTAACTTTAACAACTTTCAATAAGTATACCTTTTTTGATATAATCAAAAAGTTTTGGCATTTTAATGGCATGAAACTCCCGATATAAGGTCCCATATGCGGTACATGAAATATAATACCAAATTTAAATTTTTTCCTTTACAAATCTTCACAATGCAAATTTTTTATAGTTTTAGGAATTAATAAAGAAAAGCATGTATCTCGTGATGCCAGATTTTCATTACACATAAAATTGTGTGCACAAATTATTTCTCCCAGCTCTTATTAAGTGTATGGCCTAATGTTTTTTTTTTCAGTTAAATAAGAAAAAGTGATTCACTGGAGTTATATTTAAGGCTGAAATTACTCCATTATTCTTGCAAACAATGTGCAAGTAGTTACGGAGAAGGTATTGCTTGCACATTTGCTTGATCAGTATCTTAATTACAATCATATTTGCGATAATTTAATCCCTTCTTTTAGTCGAAAAATTATTTCGATATCCGGAAATTTTAACTGTACCATTAATATTAATAGAAATAAATAAAATTCCCGTTTTATTTCGTTGTCCGGGCGACTTTATGGCACGCTCTGCCATAAAGTGACAGGTTATTAATGGTTTTGACATTCAAGAGGTTAGCAGACATAACAATATGGCGGTTGCTAATGCAGAAAATGAAAATTTTGTCCAAGAGAAAATTTTGAAGGGAGCGATAGTAACTGATGATAATAATCCTTTCTAAAACCTCAAATTCAAAATATTATACTCAATATTGAAAAATACTTCTTCAACGAATATTATTATAATTCCAATTTAAAAAAGCTTTACAGTCTTAGAAAAGAAAGGAAAAAAGTTACTTGAAAAAGAAAAAGAGAAACGTTTGAAACAGATGCAAGACAAAAACCTCTTGAAAGAGCAAAGTTTAAAATATCTGGCCTGGAATGATACACGACCATCCAAAGTACAAAGTGGAAATTCAAAGAAATGAAATAATTTTCAGAATAATTATTCAACCTCTTCTTAAATACGTTCATAAGGAAAATAGGCAACATTGTAAAAACATTAACCTGTCAGATGGACGTTTAAACCTTAATGTCAGATAAAGGTAATAGACGTCTATTTACGAACTTAAAAAAGATTCCAAAGCCACCCGCTTCTATAAAATATCGACCATACAGTTTAAGCATTTTCAATCTTATTTAATTAATTTTTAGACTTATTTGGCTGTGTATTAAGAAACTTTATAAAGCCATGTAAAATTTAGTTTTCTGTAAGAAATATATTTACACATTTTCCTATAAAGTTGTTATTCAGGGGTTGAACAAATTTGAACTACCACTTAAATTCCACCTTAGGATTTTTTGCAGCTAAATTAAGTGTCATCAAAAAATTGCATAGAACAAAATTAATTGATATGTTTAAGGTCTATGTGTTGGTATTTTTGTATCTTTAAAATATGCAATAGTTTCAGAAATATTTGATAAAAACCAATAACTACCCCTTATAAACGCTCATAGAATATAAAGTACACACGTGTTGTTCAGGAGTTATCACTAACATACATCCACACACACTCACACGCGACAACGCACACCCACATCCAAGCCCACGCCCCGGTCCACACCTACGTCCACCCACACACACTCACGTATTATACAATACACTCACACACACGGACGATTTTGGCGGAACTTTGTCAAACTTATAAAATAAAATAATAAGTCGATTTAGCGTTCGTGAAGAAAAATTCGATTGCATAACCTTCTATACCTACATATGTATTTGTAGGTTAGGGAGTATAAAGAAAAAAGACACTTCAAAAGTACACAAAAAGGGAAATAGAAGTATTAAATCATCGCCGCCCAACGCTCTACGGCTATTGATACACAATGTGTTTGAGTAGTCACCTCCTTTATTTAATTAATAGTTGTTTTAGTTATTATACAACAATACTATGGTGAATAATTATGTAGCATTCAATTTATAATAAAGTACAGATAAAAGGAGTAATGTACTTTTTCAAGGGTAAGGAGTATTATTACCTATAAAATAATGCAGATATGTTATTACAACGTGTGTGAAGTTAGCTTGGGATTCGGATTCGTTCTTTTACAGCTGACCAAAAAAATATTGTCATACAAATTCACAAAAGTTATAGACCTTAAATTAAAACCCAGAAACTAACAAAATGAAGACTGTTATACATTATGTGAACATTATTGTAAAAAATACTTATCATGAATTAATGAAAAATTAAGTATTCTCTCAACTTCCATAAAGCCAAAACAAGAAAAAATTATTATCGATAAGGAGAGGGTATATCCACCCTATTTTTTTTATATTTCTCTGTACGAAGTGAACTATCTTGGACAACGCTAAAATTTTGAGAAGTAGAGGGGAACATAGCAAAATTAATTAATTACCTCCCATCAACCAGAAAGGAGAAAAAAAATTTTTTGATAAGGAGAGGTATATTCGCTCTAATATTTTTGTGTTTCTCTTTATCACGTGTCCTATTATAAACAATCGTCAAAAGTTTAAGAAGTAATGGGAAACTTAAGAAAATTGATTATTTAGCTTCCATCGAGTAGCCAGGGGAAAAAATTATATTTCGATAAGGAGATGAATCTCCACCCTAACCTTTTTATATGTTCCTGCTTAACATGTGACCTGTTATGCACAATCGCGAAAGGTTTTCGAAGTAGTGGGGAACGTGGAAAAATTAATTACTTTAGCTCCCATCACGCAGACAAGTGAAAAAAATTATATTTCGATAACGAGAAGTATATCCACCCTCATTTTTTTTGTTTCTTTCTACCACGTGACCTGTTAATCGTCAAAAGTTTGAATATAGTAGGGAACGTAGCAAAATTAAATAATTTAGCTCCCATCAATCAGACAGGAGGAAAAATTATATTACAATACGGAGAGGTATAAACACCTTAATTTTCTTTATAGGTTCCTCTGTACCATGTGACCTGTTATATACAATCGCCAAAAGTGTGAGAAGTAGGAAAACTAATTATTGTAGCTGCTATCAAGCAGACTGGAGACAAAATTATATTTCCATACGGAAAGATGTATCCACCCTAATCTTTTTATATGTTCCTCTACCATGTGACCTGTTATAACACAATCGCCAAACGTGTGACAAGTAGTAAGGAACGTAGAAAAATTAATTATTTTATTTTTACATAATCGCCAAAAGTGTAAGTAGTAGTGAGGAACGCAGGAAAATTAATTATTTTAGTTGCCATCAAGCAGAGTGGAGAAAAAATTATTTTTCGATAAGGAAAGGTATATCCATCCTAATTTTTTATGTTCCTCTCTACCACATGACCTCTTACACACAATCGCCAAAGGTTTGAGAAGTACTGGGGAATGTAGCAAAATCAATTGTTAGGCTCTCATGAAGCAGACAAGAGAAAAAATTATATTTCGATAAGCAGACATACGACACCATAATTTTTTTATATGTTCCTCTCTATCACGTAACCTGTTATACACAATCGCCAGGAGTTTGAGAAACTTAAATAATAACCACTAGATCCTTGCTGTATTGGACATTAAAACCAAAATTTTCTACGTATTAGATCCAATGGACTATCCCAATACAACGCATTCGTCGACGCTGGAGGCAATAAAAAAAAATTTGATCTGAAGGGACTAACAACAACCTCATGAAAGGTTAAATGTTAGAGCCTTTACAACCACTAGTTTAAAACATTAAAAGACGCAAACAACCATGGTATTATGGTAATTTACTATATCTGTCTTATGCACCATTCCAAACATGCAAAATTTTCCTTCAAGTTGCAATGCAAGCTGCTGTGCCGATGATTACAGAGAAATCTTACAAAAATATCTGATATTATCATCAGAAATATGTCCTCTCATTGCCTCATGTGAGGTATAGGTGAGAAGTATGGTGAAACATGGATTGTGTGACCAATGTCGTCGGTGGATGCATTACCAGTGTGTTAAGAATAACAAATCTGGAGTGTCGCCACTCAACATTTCCGTATACATACATATAGCATAAAAGTACTAGCGGTGTTATATACATGCAAAAAGTTTTTTGATTTCATGATATACATGTCCTCTAAAAAAAATCACAATAAGTTTCTTGAGGATTTTCACTTTTTGTTTAATACATATTTTAATAGTGTTTTAAGACGAACTTTCAAATATTAATGTAGGTAATGTCCAACGCCTTGTATTTAAAACAAAAAATTAGAAATACATTTTTAAGTAGATTTAACGCTTGCACAAAATTTTGGATAAGCACCGCCATTTTAAAGTGTAAATGTACATACATTAAAATCAAATTTAAAAACGATTTTAACAAAATAAAAATGAATTTCCTAGTAGGGGATTAGAACTCTCCTTCCTTGCATTATCAGTGAAATCATGTGCTAGTTGGGTAGTTTCATGTTTAATTTGTATTGTTAGCATATTATTATATTCATAGATATTTTTAATTTTTACCATTTTTGTTCATTTTTAGTACGATAATCAAGCTGAAACTACGTATATATGCATGCGCTTTAATATTGTGTTTAGTTGAGTTTGGCTGTATAAATAGACATATGTTTTACCATTGGGAAACTGAATGTATTTTTTTTTCGTTGTTCGTTTCTTTTGAGCTGCGCATGATTACATCAATGTAGGCGTTTTTGTGTTCGTCGCCGTCTTCCAAAGCTTCACGTTTTATTTTTGTATACTACAGAAGACCATTTTCAAAGTTTCCGCTAAATACTAAATCGGAGCCTGTAGCCTGTATATGTCTTGCCCTGAAGTGACTTGGTGTTTCGTGTTGTAGTAGCTATTTCACCTTTTGTCTTTCGCCAGAACGCGATAGGCAAACATGCTGTCCTCGTTATGGTTTTCTTCGCGTTTTTGTGTTCGTTGCCGTCTGCCAAAGCTTCACATTTTACTTTTCTATACACTGCAAAAGAACGTACATTTTGTAAGTTTCCGCTAAATACTAAATCGGAATCTGCAGCCTGTATATGTGTTGCCCTCAGCGAGTTGGTGTTTCGTGTTATAGTAGCTGTTTCACCATTTATCTTTCGTCAGAACATAATTGGCGGACATGCTGTCCCCGTTATGGTTTTCTTCGCCCTTAGATTTAAAAATTTCAATAAAAATTTTAAATTTGAACTTTCTACAGTTAGTGTACAAACGGTTTGCATATTCTACAAACGACGGTCCCGCGCGAAGACATCTTTTATGCAATCCTTTAAAGACAGAGCAGGAAGTAATTCCAATTTTTGGCAATGTATCAATTATGACTGAACGTCGTTTTTTCTGCGTTTTGCAAACTTTGAACGTCAAGGGTAATATTGAACATGGTCTTAACAATACGTTGCTTGCCATTTTCTTTGCTACCACTTGGACTTGGACCCTATCGAAATATAATTTTTTCTCCTGGCTGCTTGATGGAAGCTAAAATAATTAATTTTGCTACGTTCCCCACTACTTCTCAAACTTTTGCCAAAGAGGAACACAAAAAAAATTAGGGTGAATATACCTCTCGTTACCAAAATATAATTTTTTTCTCCTGTGTGCTTTATGGGCAATAAATAATTAATTTTGCCATGTTCCCCGCTATTTCAAAAATTTTTGGCGGTTGTCCACGATAGGGCACGTCATAGAGATAAACATATCAAAAAATTAGAGTAGATATACCTCTCCTCGTCGAAATATATTTTTTTTCTCCTGTCTGCTTGATGGGAAGCAAATAATTATGTTCCCTGCTACTGCAAACTTTTGGCGATTGTCCAGTATAGGTCACGTGAGAGAAACATAAAAAAGGGTGGATATACCTCTCCTTATCGAAATATAATTTTTTCTCCTGCCTGCTTGATGGAAGCTAAAATAATTCATTTTGCTACGCTCTCCACTATTTCTCAAATTTTTGGTAATTTTGTATAACACGGCACTTGCCAGAAAGGACGTATAAAAAAATTAGGGTGGATATACCTCTCCTTATCGAAATATAATTTTTTCTCCTGGCTAAAATAACTAATTTTGCTACGTTCCCCACTACTCAAACTTTTGGTGATTTTGTATAACAGGTCAGATGCCAGAGAGGAACATATAAAAAATTATATTGAAATATAATTTTTTCTCCTGCCTGCTTGGTGAGAGGTAATTAATTAAGGTCACGTGGTAGCGCGAAACATGAAAAATTAGGGTGGATATACCTTTTCTTATCAATATATAATTTTTTCTTGCTTCTGCTTTATGGAAGTTGAGGGAATAATTAATTTTTCATTAATTCCTATTCATAGATATTTTCTACAATAACGTTCATATAACGTAAAACAGCCTTAATGTTGGTAGTTTTTTGGGTTCGAATTTAACGTCTATAACTTTAATAAAATTTTATGCCAATGTTTGTTTAGTCTGCTGTAAAAAGGCGAATCTAAAGCTAAAAAGAATCCGAATCCCAAGCTAACTTCACACAGGTGTTATTAAAATGATGTATGGATTTCCATTTAAACGGCCAGATGTATTGAAGAAATGGATAAACGCTTTAAAAAAAAATAATTGGAAACCTTCCAAACATAGCAAACTATGTAATGAATATTTCTAAAATAGATTCCCAAACACTAGGTGCGAGAAATGTGGAAATACATTTACAATCACGTTTTACTATTTGGAGACCTCCAAAACAACATTTAGTATAAACTATCATCCGATGAAATCGAAGTATAAAGTTCACCTCAGGTATGCACGCATAGAATAAATACTTTTAAATATTTTTCATATTTTTTATTATGGAAACTAAAACATTTCCGTCCAGAAACAAACCTTACAACAAGAATATATTGTTTAATGACTAAAATAAAGACATTACAGTAGAAAGTTAGGGGCCAAAATAACAAAATATCTACATTGCAACAAGTATTATAAAGAAAAGGACGTGGTAGTGAAAACTTAATGTAACTGATGGAAAACTATTTTAGAGAATTATCTTTAGAATCGTTGGTAAATTATCATATTGAACCCCAAAAAAACTAGAAAATATTCAAAGTTTATGAAGCAATCTGCAGACACTACATTTTTACTTACCTAGAGCTTATAGGTTTGTGCGACAGAAATCCCACTTACCAAATCCAAGAACAATTAGAAGTTGGCTGGCATTATTTAACTTTAATGCTGCATTTTTGACAAGTGTTCAAATATCTAAAATGTGAATTACAAACATGAGTGTTAATGGTGAAAGTTTACATTTTCATACAAACAAAACTGTATTTAAAGAACTAGGTGTTACTCTTCAACAGCATGAAAACAAACTATCTGGAAAAAGGAAGAAGATAAGTACTATGGATATGGTAGTTACGGTTGTATTGTCGAGTATAATGGTCAAACCGTGGCATCTGAGGTGTTAGTGTTTCAAATTATTAGCTTTGAAACACTTTTCAAGTGTCCTGTAGCCTACTTTTTTGCCATTAAAGTGGACACTCAAAACTGGAAACATAACTTTGAAATTGTTATAAGAAATAGGTATAACCGTACCTACTTACATAAAAAATTTGCACCGCCCTCCAGCACAGGAAAGCACAAAATTTGAAAATTCTCATACCTTAAAGCAGTAGGGGCAGTACCAGATACATTTTTTTTTAATGACAAGCAGAATTTCTAGGTTGTGAAGCTACAGTAGAGTAATTGGTAAAATTTTTGTGATGCTCAATTTACGGGTTCAATTTGCTCAGACCGTCTATACTTTACTTGAAGCAATTATGTGTTTAAAAAAATAAAAAATCAATGATATCTAATCTTTAAAACACTCAAGAAACACTTTTGTTTTAGGTTTAATAGCAATAAGAAAAGCACTTCTTTACCTACAATTCTTCTACTCTGCAAAAAAAACACTTTCTTATTTTCTAACTTATAAATACTCGCAGGATCACTATTAATTAGTTGTATATGATCTTGTGGATATTGGAACACTAACCCTAATGTGTTACAATTTAAATGGGCATTGTAACATTTTTCAAACTGTTTATATTCAATAAATGAGACGTACTGATACAACTTGACGCATGTGCATCGGCTTATAATAGGTTAAAAACTTAAACGTTACATACATATTCCCATTTTAAACATTACATACATATTCCTCTCTTAATAATAATACATCACAAAGGGAATACGTAAGAAGATTTCCCAACAGACGAACTCCTCATGTGAGAGTATTTTCTTCAACCTATCGCAAAATTGCGGAAACTGGTACTGTTAAAAAAATAGAAACGCTGGTGCAACTGGAAATCCAGACCTAGATGAAGAGCGATGAGTACCCACAAAGCTGCCAGTGAACTTGGGACCCCCAAAAAAAGTTTGGTCTGTGTTTAAAAAGAATGGCTTACACCCATATCTTTATACTCGAGTTCAATGGTTAGGAGAGAACGATTTTGCCAGGAGACTTCAATTTAGTCATTTTATCTTAAATGCTGACAGGGAGAATGCTAGATTTTTATCTAGAACTTTATGGACAATGAAGAGAGATTCGAGTATCACTAACTTACATAATTTACATTCATGGTCTGATGTAATTCCACATTTAAAAAAAAGAAACATCTTACCAAAGGAAATTTAGTGTGAATGTTTGGATGGACGCATAAGTAATAAATTGATAGGTCCATAATTTCTTCGTAACGTTTTGACAGGGGAAGGATATGAAGAATTTCTGAGAAACCACATGGAAGAATTTTTGGATGATATACCTATCATTGATAGACAACACATAATTTTTCAACACGATAGTCTTCCAGCACATTATTGTCTAAATGTTTATGCGTTGTTGAATGAATGGTTTCCAAACCGGTGTATAGGTAGGCAAGGACCAATTGCGTGGCCGGCTAGAAGCCGAATTTAACGCCTTTAGATTTTCACATATGGGGAATACTGAAGGAATTGGTTTATGCGACAGAAATTCATACTCATGAGCAATTAATAGAAAGTATACAAGAAGAATGAAGAATGGTTTTGAAAGAAAAATTATCTGTCAAGAAATAAGAAAGAGAGCTCCAGCTTGTACAAGAGACGACGGTGGTCATTTTGAACAGAAAATGTAAAATTAGTGAATAAAATTCTTAATTCTCTTGAATCTAGGCTTCAATGATTTGTTATTCTCAATTTAGAATTTTCGAGAGGTTGAAAAGCTTTTTCTGGTGGAATTATTGAACGAATTTGGACAAAAATGGTTTTATCGAAAAATTAAAACATTGAGCTAGTTTTTTAGACTATTTTAACACTACAAGTAGACAATAGTTTAAAAGTTACAGGCGACAGGAAATTTGAAATCGATTTTGGTTTCTTTCACATTCTGACTTTAAATCAACAATTTTCTCCTCATACTTTTGAATTTTTTAATTTTTTTATTATTTTACTACTGAAAACTGGACTAACATTACTATCTAAAAGGATCAATTCTTACAGAATCGGCTGAAACTAAACAGAAAATATATATATATATATATATATATATATATATATATATATATATATATATATATATAGGGTGCGGCATTAGTGCGTCGAAGTACGATATATCCGTTATTAAAGGAGATATCAAAAAAAGTTATTTACAAAAATTGTAGGCAACTTCAAACTTCACATTATAAAATTATTTTCGTATTTATAGGGTATTACATATTACCAGGGTGAATCAAACATAATTTTTTTTTAAATGGGACACCCTATGTAGTATTTCAAATTTAGATTAAGCTCATCTCCCCCATACTTCCAATACAGGATTTCATTACGTTATACAGGGTATTTCAAAAGCTATGGTCAATTGTACACAAAAATCATTCTCATTTCAACATTCTGTATACCGTACACAGAACAACCTAACAATATTTTTTTCCAGGCATAACTTTTTGACATTGGTACAGTGTTACGAGAATGTGCTATTTCTTTATTATGAATTACCCTGTATTTTATTTTAAAAAGTGAAAATACACTTTATGTTCTTTCATTTTTATTAAGCACTCCCTATAGCTAAAATCGTTAATTTCTGAGATATTTTCAATTTAATAACAGACAGATTTTTTAAAAAATTTCTATTATAACAAGTTAGCCGTGAACAAATAAAAGTGTGACAAATTATTATAAAAAATTCAAAAAACATTGGTTATTAAGACAAAATTCTTATAAAATTAATTAACTTCATAATAAATATTCAAAATGTCCACAGAAAACATCAATACAGCATTGCAGTCGATCTTCAAATTCTCAACTGACATTTCTTAACATTTCTACATTAATACTCTGGAGTGCTTCTCGTATTCTATTCTTCATATCATCTTGTGTAGTTCGAGGTATTTGATACACACGGTTTTTCATATAACCCCACTTGAAGAAGTCAATTTTACTTAACTCTGGTGAATGAGCTGGCCATGCAATGGATCCTCCTCTTCCCACCTATCTTCCAGGAAAATTGGTATTAAGATGATTATGAATTAATCTAGTGTGATGTACTGGAGCTCCATCGTGTAACAACGACATTCTTTGACGAATGTTAAGAGGAACGTTTGCCAGCAGTAATGGTAAATGATTTTCTAAAAAGTCCAAATAAACCTGACCATTCACTGTTCTATCGAAAAAATGTGGTCCAATTACGTGATCTCCAACTATACCCCAAACATTCAAAGACCACCTAGTTTGACTATGAGTGGCTATAATATGGGGATTACTTGTCGAATAATAATGGAAATTGTGTCTATTCACAGCCCCATTTTTATGAAACGTGGCTTCGTCTTCAAAGAGGGCAAAATCAAAGAAATCCGCCGGATTGTGGATTTGTTGTTCAGCCCATACACAAAAAGCCACCCTTCTGGGATAGTCATCTTCAAGTAACTCTTGATGCAACTGGATATGGTATGGATGCATCTTATTTTTACGCAGTATTGTTCGGACGGACCTGTCACTAATATCATGCTGACGCGAGATTTCACGTGTACTAACATGTGGATTATGCATAATTTCAAGCATCACGTTAAATTCATTTTCCTCGTTATGTACAGGTTTTGTCCTTTCCTTTTTTTCATAAACTACTGAACCAATGAGATTAAAACAATCTACTAACCTTTCAACGTTATTTTCTCGGGTTGTCTTCGTGCGGGATATCTCTCTTTGTAAATTATTTGTGCTAATAAACAATTTTTCATACATTCTCCCAGTAGCCATATCATGTCTGTTAATTCAACAGGAAAGTTCATTTTAAACTATTTAAGTGTTTACAAATTAATAAACACTACACAATCTCAAAGAAGTTTGTTAAATGGCAAGCTACTAATTATTACTGAATAATATTTATCAGTCATTTGTTCACGGCTAACTTGTTATAATAGAAATTGTTAAAAAAATCTCTTTCTGTTATTAAACTGTGAATATAATTCACATGTCACATGGTACATTTTTGATTACTTTCATTGGTTAAAATACAAAAACAAAATCGCAGAATAGGCTATCAAATCGGTGATAATTTTATCACCGCATGTTGACTGTCACATGATTTTAATGAATAAAACAGTTTACTGTCAAAGTGACAAAAAGTTTCAAAGAAATAAATAATTGTATTGATTATCTTTCAACTGTAATATTTACTATTAAAGTGACAGATCGTTTAAAATTGTAAACTTTAAAAAATATATTTTCTATTAATGTTCATTATATTCTCTTACCATTAATAATCGATGATACCACTCGTTAAAACCTGTAGAAAATTGCGTTCAATTTTCTTGGGTTTTAACTCGAGCTATCACCGATGATAATCATAACACTAGTCATATTATCCCCGAAAATATCTCAGAAATTAACGATTTTAGCTATAGGGAGTGCTTAATAAAAATGAAAGAACATAAAGTGTATGTTCACTTTTTAAAATAAAATACAGGGTGATTCATTTGAAAAAATTGACAAAATCTTTGAATTTTGGCTCACTGTACATTCAATTGGTGCAATAATAAAGAAATATCACTTTCTCGTAACACTGTACCAATGTCAAAAAGTTATGCCTGGAAAAAATTATTGTTAGGTTGTTCTGTCTAGGGTATATAGGACGTTGAAATGAGAATGATTTTCGTGTACAATTGACCATAACTTTTGAAATACCCTGTATAACGTAATAAAACTATATTGGAAGTATGGGGGAGATGAGCTTAATCTAAACTTGAAATACTATATAGGGTGCCCCATTTAAAAAAAAAGTATGTTTGGTTCACCCTGGTAATATGTAACACTCTGTAAATACGAAAATAATTTTACAATGTGAAGTTTGAAGTTGCCTACAATTTTTGTAAATAACTTTTTTTGATATCTCCTGTAATAACGGATATATCGTACTTCGACGCACTAATGCCGCACCCTATATATATATATATATATATATATATATATATATATATATATATATATATATATATATATATATATATCTCGCATCTAAAGCTCATGATGCAAGGGAATTATCCAAAAGTATAATTATAATTCATAATAATAATAAGAATAATTCATGAAGCCGATTTATTAAAAAAAATAAAGAAGAATAAAGTTTTTCAAGAACAATAATTATTGAGGAAGAAACAAAAACAATAATTAACAATATGAAAAACAAAGTTAAACCATTAAATTGTATTATTATCGACCAAAAGCTAAATAAAAATTAAAAAAATAAAATTATATTATGTAAATTTTGTTTTAACAAGTGCAATTGATGGACTTTTCTGGAAGGTATTTAATTTGCTAATTCAACAAATGTTCAAAATTTCCACCATTTTCCTGCATGCACAAGTTAATTCTTTTTAAAAAGTTACATTGAGGACTATCTTCAATAAATTGGCAATAATTCTTCTTGCGTATTAACTGGGGATGCATAAACTTTTGATTACAAGGCACCCCCACAAAAAAAAATCCCAGGGTGTCAAGTCCGCTGATCGAGCCGGCCAGTTCACAGGTGGGTCACCTCCTCTTCCAATCCAGCGCTGTGGATATACCTCATTTAAATGTTGTCTTACATTTAAAGTAAAATAAGGAGGTGCGCCCTCATGCATAAACCAAAGGTCACGACAAAGGAGTAAGGGCAAATCTTCCAATGAAATAGGTAAAATTTTTATTAAAAAGTTCAAGTATCTATCTCGATTCAGCCGATTTGGCAGTACAGAGGGACCAATAATAAAAATGTCTATAATTCCAGCCCAGATATTTACTTGAAATTGATGCTGATAATGAGATACTCTCGTTTCATGAGGGTTTTCAACAGCATAAACATGTTGATTATGAATATTGAATCTTGCATCTAGTAAAAGTATCTTCGTCCGTGAAAAAATTTTGTACTAAAATGTTGGATTTTCGCTTTCCTATGAATATTAAATCGACAGAAAGCTAATCGTTGATCAGGATCGATGGGCAATAGGAAATACACCGAAATTGATGATAAATTTGAATTTCGCTACAAAGAAACCCCCATATAAGAAATTTTATAAAATTAGCTGAAAGCAGTCAAAAGATATGAAAGAAAATGTGATTTATTTTTTCAACTTTGACACCCTGTAGCTTCGTTATTATCAACTTTTGGACTATGGCAAGTTTAGTTAAATCGGCTTCATCAAAATTGCTTTTTGTTTAACAATCCTAGAAAAAATCGGTGAAGGAGACAATTATGATCAATACGTGTTGTTTACCGATGAGGCAATATTTCATAATAATGGCCATGTTAATCGTAACTACCATTATAATACCAAAACTAAGCAACTATGGTGGAACAATTGACGATGAAGTTATTGGTTCATACTTCTTTGACGGCACTTTAAATGGGATATGGAACGTTCGTACCACACACTTCGTATCCTACATTTAGTATTCCACATTTCGTCCCCGAGAAATTTCGTATCCTCGCATTTCGTACCCGGAAAGTTCGTCCCCCACATTTTGTCCCCGGGATATTACGAATCGTCACGTCTTAGGGGTTTAAAATTTTAAAGAAAAATGGAAATTACAACACATACCTCCCTATAACAGAATTTTCAGTTCTTTCATTATTTCATTTACTATAATGCTATAAGAAGTGTATACATACAAAAAAATGCATTTGCAATAGGTAGCTAATTAGGGTACGGTTGGAATGCATTTACAATAGGTAATTAAGTTCTTTTTGTTAATACTAATTGTGTACTTAGTACCTTTTTCTTTGCAATATAATATAAAAGAAGAAATAAAATACCATGTTATTCATTATCGTCGTGCTCATTGAACGGCTGTGCTTAAAAAAGGACAAATTTTGTCAATTCGATTCGTGGCCGACGGAAGTTAGTGTTGTAATGTGGGGGGCGAACTTTCCGGGTACGAAATGCGAGGATACGAAATTTCTCGGGGACGAAATGTGGAATACTAAATGTGGGGTACGAAATGTGAGGTACGAACTTTCCGCAAACCACTTTAAATGGTCGCAAATTCTTAAACTTTGTAGAAAACGACTTTCGGCTACTTTTAGAAAATATTCCATTAGACATCCGACAAAAAATATGGTTACTTAGGTTAATTACATGGTGCCCTGCACATTTTTCACGACGTATAAGGTAATATTTAGACCGAAAATTTCATAACAAATGAGGCCTCCTAGATCAACAGACAGCGATGGATTTTTTTATGGAGATATATTAAAAATCTAGTGTATGCTACTACTACTACTACTGCAGAAGACATGATAGACCGAATTAAAAATGCATTTGGAACCGTCACTCCTGTTATGTTGCAAAATGTATGATGTTCGCTTGAAAAAATAATCACACTCTGCATTGAAAAAGATGGAAATCATTTTGAGCATTTGCTATAGCAGTTATGTTAAATTGTTACGAATAATAATATTAATATATTCGTGATATTGTCAAATATTGTTGAATAATTTTGAAACGTGAAGGATTAGGTATACGATACCTTAGTACTTTTTGGAAGATCATTGACTTGATCACATGACAGGTCTAAAATATATGGGTTGTTCCATTTGAGATAAGGAAGATATTATAGTTTGAACGTATTAATGATATAACCGAAAAATCTGAACACCCAGTATAGTATTTTTCTAAATTAAATTGCCAAATAAATCAACGAAACAGTCCATTTTCGAGAACCGAAAAGAGTATGACAAAATTAGTTTCGTTTGGCAACAATTAATTTTTTTTCAAAACCTTGCAATTTAAGAAAACTTAACGTTAATAATAGCGTCGACAAAAGATAATGAAACCAGTAAATGACGGTGATAAAAATTAATGGAAACTGAAGAATGCACATGCACAAAAAACCATTGTTACAACAATCAATAAAAAACTAATAATGTATATTATACATTGTACGAGTTCATATAAAATGTTTAAAAAATTGTGTGATATATTTAGACAGATTGAACAACAAAAGTGTTGAATATTATTTACATAATTTGATTTTAAAAAGTTTTCCACTGCGTAGATTCACAGTTAGCTACTTTTCTAGGTGAGGTAAAAATAGAGAAGTGTCAATAGTGTGGCAAGAAAAATTAATATAGTTAGTTGACAGCTCGATTGTAATGTCTTTCTAATAATAAAAATAAAATAACAGCTTATGGGCCCAGCATACGTTTCATCGGTTTTTGCACTTTGATCGGACCAAATCTGATTTTTTGTGGTGCAGGTATTTTCCGGGTGTGTCCCAAAAGAATGTGCAAGACTTATAACCCGTTTGTCGCAAAGTGAAAGGCGTTTGTCGCAAAGTGAAAGGCGTTTGTCGCTAGTGAAGCACAGTAAAGGGCGTGTCCCAAGTATAAATAAACTGAAAAACGTATAAAAGAACTCGTGTCGTAACTGTTGAGTACTGTCCTTGTCGTACGTTGTGTCGTCGTGTGTCGTAATTGTCGTGAAAAATGGCTGATAAAATATTAATTGCTAATAAGTTTAACGGATCGAATTTCCAGCAGTGGAACTTTCAAATCAAGTGTGCCATTAAGGCAAATGGCATATATGGAGACCGGAAACCGCTACACTTGATGAGAGAGGCACATGGAGTAGGAAAGATGCTCAAGCGATGTTTATGTTAACTGCAGCTATGAATCTAAACCAGATAACATTGGTAGAAACATGTGAATCGGCTAAAAATGTGATGCTGACATTAGAATCCATATATGAACAAAAAACGGAACCGAATAAAATGATGTTACATGAGAGATTCCAAAATGAGTTCGACTTGACAGTTTTGCCGAACATGTGGCAAAAGTGCAAAACCTAGCCAAATAGATCCAAAAGGCCGGAGATGATGTAAGCGACACAGCGTTACCCCAAAAATTTCGACATGTGAGACAAGTATGGTTATCTCTCGATAGTAGTAAGCAGACAATAAATAATTTAACAACAAGGTTCCTGGATAAAGAAAGCAAATTGGCAGACTTTGAAGAAACTGACCATGCACTGGCAACAGTATCGCTAAAGAGAGATGGAGATAACAAAGAAAGGGGGGTAATGTGTTATAATTGTCGGAAACGAGGACAAGTTGCACGCCACTGTAAAGAAAGCAGAGATAATTGAGGAAGCAATCACCCGTTACCAAGAGGTAGAAGTCGTGGAGGACGTCGAGGACGAGGTCAAGGTGGCAACAGAAATAATAATTTTTCAAGGCTAGATAATTCACAAGCAAATGGTTCAAGAAATAATTCTGGTAACGCTGCCTTTAGCGCAAAAAATGAAACAGCTTTCAACACAGAAGAAACCAATTACTCAGGAGAGTCATGGTTCATGGACAGTGGAACCTCAATTCATATGACATACAGGCAAGAATATTTTGCAATTTTAGATCAAAATTTTAAATCTCGTGTGTTTCCTGGAAATAATCAAGCATTGGCTGTTGAAGGAAAGGGCAGTGAGGCAGTGGTCGACTGCCACAATATATAATATTTTATATGTACCAAAACTTAAAAAGAATTTATTTTCTCAAGGCGTTCTAACGGATAATGGAATGCCTGTGACAAAATTAGGCAACAAGACGCAAGTTTATGATGATAATTCAGAACTTGTTGCTGTCGCTATCAAAGACAGCAACAACACTTATAAGATGCTGTTCCGTACAGTCAAGCAAAGTGCATGGGTTGTCACCGAAGATAATTTGACTATGGCATGAACGTCTCGGACATACAAATAAGTATCTAATACAAATGGTAAAAATGAATTTGATAAAAGAAATAAGCACGAAGAACATAGAAAAGTTTGTGTGTGAAGCATGTTCACTAGGTAAACAACAGTAGAAATCGTTTAAACCCAGATCGAGCCCTCAAGCTAGTGAAAGAATTTTTAGTGATGTTTGTAGGCCGATGCTAACAGCATCTGTACAAGAACCAAGATATTTTGTAATATTTAAAGATGAATACACTGGTTATCGAGTAACATACTTTATAGAACACAAAACAAATGTTTTAAACAGTTTCAAAATGTACAATGCAAAAATAAAAACAAAATTTGGGCGCTCGGTAAAGGTGTTACACACTGATGAAGGACTTGAGTATATAAATGGAGAATTTCAAGAATATTTAAAGAAAGAAGGAATAGAACAAGAGACAACCGCGCCGTATACGCCTGAACAAAATGGTACGGCGGAAAGAGATAACCGATTAATAGTAGAGAAATGGCGAGGTGCATGTTGTATCAAGCAAGAGTATTCAAGGCTCTATGGGCAGAAGACGTTAGCACCGCAATTTATATTGCGAATGAGTGACAACAGTGCAAGCACCTAGCTGCACGCCATATGAAATGTGTACAGGGCAGAAACCAGTACTCCAACACATCAGAATATTTGGTTGTGATGCCTATCTACATGGTCCAGACCAAAAATTAATATTTGTGGGCTATGATAAAAATTCAACGAATTATATTATAATCCTCAAACCAGAAAAATAACCGTTTCCAGAAACGTTGTTCTTATGAAAAAAATTACAATGCTAAAGGAGACAATACGACGAAAATAGAGATAGATGATGACGACATCACTTCATTTGAGACACCAGAACAAGCACCAGAAGGGATACAAGAAGAAAGAGATAATCACGTAGAAATGGAAAAACATGAAGAAAAAAGAAACCAGGAAGAGAACCGTAATATACCGAACTTAAGACCTCAATGAAATATACGAATTTTATCGAAGAGGACGTTCCACAAACATATTGTGATGCCACCAGATATGGACAGAAAGAAAAATGGAAGAGGGGCTCGAGGCTCTTGAGAAGAATAAGACATGGAACTTGGTAAAGAAAACAGAAAATAGAAAAATTCTGCAATCAAAATTGATTTTTAAAGTAAAAAAGGATACCAGTGGTGAGATTATATGATACGAAGCTAGATTATGTGTAAAAGGCTGTGCACACAAACAAGGTGTAGATTTTAGTGAAATTTTGCTCCCACCACACGATATGACTCTATTCGAGTGTCGTTAGCAATTGCAACACAAAATAACTATTTTTCAATGTAATTCGACATAAAGAATGCTCTCCTCTATGGTGAATTAGAGGAGGAAATTCACATGCACATACCAGAAGGCTTGAAAATTGAAGATAGTGATGGAAACACAATGTGTAAATTAAACTAGTCATTGTATGGCGTACGTCAGGCACCTCGGTGCTGGAATAAAACAGTTTTTTGGTTCAATATAGTTTTTCGAGTTCCGAGGCAGACAAACGTGTTTACAGAGGGTGTGTGAATACAATCAAAGTAATTTTAGTAATTTATGTCGATGATGGACTAGTGTTTTGTTCAAATCAGTCTATAATTGAATAAGTCCTATTTGAAATGCAGCAAAATTTGAAGTCAAAGTTAGTCAAATGGAATATTATGTTGGTCTAGAAATCAAGAGAGACATGAAAAATGGAACTATGTTTTTATGTCAAGAAAGCTACACGAAACAAGTTATAGCAAGATTTGGAATGAAAGAAGCAAGGCCATGTAGTATTCCAGCTGATCCGACTAGTAAGAAGATGAATGACATGACAGTGACCTCTTATGAAACCAGGAGAAGTACCATATTGACAAGCTATTGGGTCTGCTATTTCTAGCCACAGTGGGAGCTTTAAGTCGATATGTTAATGAACACACAAAATAACGCTGGCTGCAAATCAAGAAGATTATTCAGTATCTGAATGGGACACGAGATTATAGAATACTTTATCAGAAGTAAGACGAAAATGTGTTGATTGGATTTACAGACTCAGATTATGCTGGGGATCCAGTGACAAAAAATTCGTGACAAGATTGCATTACTCCACATTGAAATGTGGAGAGTTACGTTGAACTTGCGTTCACGACTGCAAGAATGTGTACGCAATGAAAGACGCCATTTACAGAATGTTATCTTCAAAAAATGACTGCTGTGCAGTGCTTCATTTAATGGCATGGTTTTAGCTTTCTGATGACCATGTATTTATTATAAATAAAACTTAGTTCAAGTTTCATTACTGTAGATTCAAAATCGCTCGTTCCCAGGCGCACCCTGTATTATACCTTAAATGAACATGAAAAAGACTTTATATTATCTACAAGAAAATTTAACATTGAGAAAAAACAAAACCGATGCGGACAGTAGAAGAAAGAAATAATACGCGTATCATTTTCAAATTGGAAGTAATCAAATCCAAGTATACAAAGTATTTTATTTAGGAACGTTAGCTATAAGTCAAACTCCAGTGCATGCCGCCCATTCCAAGAGAGACATTTTAAATATACCTGACACACCGAAAGTCGGCAAACATATTAAACATAAAATACCTTATGACGATGTTAATTTCGTAAAACAGGACATAGTCTTTCCTCAAGGTCAAATTGCATTACTGCAGGATTAACACATAAAGGAGTATCTAGATTCTATACAGAAAATGCACAGTATCCATGTTAAAAGTTGTATTGCTGCTCATAAGAATGATGTAAGTCATTTTACAGAAATATATTTTTGAGTACAATTTATACTTTCATGTTCCAAAGAGAAGAGATAAAATTAAGGAAAATTGAGAATGCTCTAAGAGAAAAAGCAGAAATTACCAACTACTACTACTATTACAAAAACAAACTGAATGTGTATAATTTAACGGCAATACTATCAAGTACGAAACAAGTCTACTGGGCTGAGTGGCATGAAATGTTAATGGGTATAGCCAGCAATGACTTGGCTACGTGCTTTAGTTAAAATTTTAAAAAGCACGTAGCCAGCAATGACTTGGCTACGTGCTTTAGTTAAAATGTTAAAAAGCAGTTTTTGAAAACAAGAAAACTTTAAAAAGTTTAATGATTTGGAGTGACAGTTACGTACCTCAAAATTGAAATTCTCATATGTCATATGCTACAGCATATTTTTTACAAATGAACCCTTCAATTCAGTCTATAAACGCGCAATTTTCAACTCCGGGATATTTGTCTGAACAAGGTTATACAGATGCGCGCAGAAGGCTTTAAAGATTATAAATCATGTACCTCTGCTTTTAATTATAAAGCCATACCTTTTTCAAAAGTAAAAGCTCTTTTCCGAGGTAGAGTACACACCAACAGTATACAGTATCACACCAACTAAATTGGGAAAAAGTTTCAATAAGACCATTACAAAACACCAGGTCAATGAATGTAATACCATATTTAAAAGCTCCGAAAGTTGTAAAAGAAAACTATTCACAGAAAAAATAAGAGCCATTGCAAGTATGTACCCTTGGATGGCACAAGAAGACAAAGAGTACTTTGAAGCAATATTTCCGAAATAATATAAGATCTTTTGCCAACTTTTCTTAATAGTTTCAGTTAGTTTGGATCAGTTTAACATATTTTTTATATATTTACTATTTTGGTTTAGCCTAAATGAATGTGTTACAAAGTTGTATGTAACATTTTTTCAAAAATACAAGTGTATTTTGAAATAACAAAGTTGTATGTGTTTTTTTCGGCACCAAAAAAACTGTTACATAACAATTTTTTTTATACTTTTTTCATGAAAACTGTATAACAAGTAAGTCAACATTTATAATTGCGATATTAGTTGCAGTGATAGAGGTGTGACATAATATAAAAATTTTCATTTTGCAATAACTCAAAACAAACATTTATGAATATACAACAGTGTCGCTCTAGGGTGACGATGATTCAAGTTTCTAGTAGCAAATGAAAATTCTTTTCTTTAAATTTAACGCCTTACAACTAAAAAACTACCACATATAACTAATATATTTATATTTAAAAAGAACTACATTTCAATCAATTTAAACACATTACCTGTCAATTGTTTTAAGTACATCACTGCATTCTATTTACAAAAGTACCTTATGAAAATTTAACATCTTCCGAATAAGAACAGTACTGGGCTATTATGAATTTCTAAATATAGAAAACTCACCTATTGCTTGAAAACAAAATTACATTATTGAAGTTTTCTCAAAAAATAAGAGAGAAAAAAATGATCCATGCTGTACAGTAGATTTATATCGAGTGTGAACTTTCAAGATGATTATTAGAAAAAGAAGTGATTTTAACATATAAAAATTTTATTTATCATCTTATGCTCACTTTTGAAGCAAAAAAAATCTAATTAATATGTTTAATTATTCAAAAAGTTGTTTCGTGAAGTACGTGATTTATTTACTGCTTGCTATGTTAATAGAACCATTTTTGCTGCAGCAACTATACATCAAAATATGAAACGAGATAAAAAGTGAAGACCTACG
>JARFJB010001840.1:142500-182500 GCA_036346205.1 Vesta saturnalis
ATATAACCCCCCATTGTCGAAATGTAACAGTAATGATACAATATTATTATTGATTGCTTCACACAAATTAAGCTTCGCAGCATCACCAAGTGATAATTGCTGTACTTTCGATTGAATTTTATCTAAGGTGATTGTAGCATCAACGTCACCATAGTAGCAATTTATATCTACTCTAGATCGAATTAAAATCAACTCTTAACACGCATTGACTATTATTCCAAATGTGTGATTCAATAGTATAGGAAACGTACCTTATGTGCAAACGTTATGCCCGGATTTCTGCAAGCGTCTACTCTGGCCACCTTACTGATAGGTAATGAATTTCTTTAAAAAGAATCTTGGGGAAATTATTGATTAAGATGAATGTTACATCTTCCTTTTTGGACTCAAGTTTAACTTCTACATACAAAAAACTATCGTAGGCAGCCGCAATTGATCTTGACTTTGAAATAAAATGGGTATTTCTTCAGGTCTATATTTAGAAGACCTATACGATAATTTAATTATAGTGTCATCAAAATTTACGTTTTGAAAGACGTTTAAGGATTTGACCATTGTCAGTGAGAACCTTTTAGCCAATTAAACAGTGTTTCTCTGCAGACGTTGACCACAATGAAGGTTCGTGATAAATTAACGACTTAATGGAGGAATGTCTTATATATAAATTTTAGAAAGATGGAATTGATCCATAATAATTAATTCTCAAACCCATGTTGTTTTAGCTCTAAACGTACCGTTGGTCGTACCATGGTCAGAAATTTATTAATTAGAATGTTGATTAAACCACCTGCATTCTTTAGCTTCTCAGCCAACATACTTTACCTAGATAGAAAAAGCAGGGTATTTGTACTTAAACCAAGACAAAAAAAAATAACAACTATTTGACCATAACTCAATTTAGCCCATACAAGTGACCTACTTTATAGCATAGGCAGCTATTTCACCTTGATTAAATTTAGCTAATACAAGAACCAATTCACCTTAACCTACTTTTTAGCGTAGACCACAACTTGTCCTTCAAATACGTTCCCAAAGGCAACACCAGACGCCAAGTGACCTTGGGCCGAACGAGAAACGTCCTTATGACATTTGATTTTGACTCACTTTAGCCAATAAAAACCATTAATTTTGACCTAGTTCTAGTTCAGAAAACTATTGATCTTAACCTAGCCAAAGCAAGAACCATTTAATCTTGATTTATTTTTTAGCATGGATAACGTATCTTTCAAATACGTTTCCACTTTTACCACCAGAAGGCGAGTTTCCTTGAACTGGCTCTCCACTACTTGCAATAATTAATTTGCAAAACAATGTAAGGCCAATAGAGAATTTAGCAAATGTTCAATGTTCAAATGTGAAGGTATGAGTATAACAATACAAAGTACAACCTTAAAGTAAATAAAAATTTAAATTGCACTATCGTAACCTATGCATGCTTGAGAAAATTAAGGTTTAAAATAATCCGACGATATATTTTGAGCCTCAAACTTTGATCGTTATCATTTTGAAGATGTAAGGATTCGTTATGTTTATTAAAACATTAGCTAGCGATTTAAATTATCTAAAATAGAAATGGGCCATGTACATGGTTCTTGTATTAGCTAAATGTAATCAATGTTAAATAATTACCTATGCTATAAAGTAGGTCGCTTGTATGGGCTAAATTAACTACAATTCATTTGTATTGACTAAACCACCTGCACTCTTTAACTTCCCTGCCAACATTGTTTACCTAGATATGGAAAGCAGGGTATTCATACTTAAACCAACACTAAAAAAAAACTGAGACAACTATTTGACCATAACTCACCTTCCATTGGGATGATAGGTTCATAAAATTTCGTTAACCATGACTAAAATATCTGGTGTGAAACAACACGCGATTTTTCAACCTACAAAGTAGAAAAAAAAAGAAACACATTTTTTTAGAATAATTATGCAACCTTTTTTGTAATACATTCATAACGAAAATAGGAAACGTTGTAAAAACAATAATAATTTATACAGATAGACAGTTAAATATTCATATGAAATAAAGATTAATAAGCATATAAATGCTAATTTGAAAAGGAAATTTCTAGAAAATATCAAAAACACAGTTACCAACTTTAAACCATATTTGATTAATTTTCAATGCGTATTTGGTTTCGTATTAAGAAACGTAAAGAAAAGAAATGTAAAATTGAATTATCTTTATAAGATATGTTTACAAATAATCCAGTAAAGTAATCGTTATTCATACAATGAAAAAAATTGAACGAACACTTAAAAACCACCTTAGAAATTTTGCCGCCAAAATTGGATACAACATAAATATGTCTACACATTAAAAGTTATTATTTTAATTACATATTTACTTCTGAACTTATTCATAACAAAAATAATGTCTACACATTTTCTTATAAAGTTAATCGTTATAGGTATATTGAAACAAATTCGAACAACACCCAACCTTCTAACCTACAACGTGGAAATTAAAAGAAATATGAGGGCAATTATATACTCTGTTTTGTAATCGTTCATAATGAAAACATGTAATATTGTAAAAGCAACAATAATTTAAATTTTGACGTTTAACCATCATGCCAGGTGGCATAGATACTAACTTGAAAAAAATTCAAAAGCCACCCGCTTCTATAAAGATGGAGGGAAAGGAAAGGCCAAGTATTTCATTCCCTCCCCAAATGAGAGGGCGGGCTGTTTGAGCTTTCCATGCTCCTTCAGTCACAATCATGGATCCCCAGGATACATACATACATTACGTATATATGCATAGTGGGATTAAGTATGGGTGTGGCCAGGATAGGATCAGAAGGAACGGAGTTAGGGTTCTGAGGGGGAAAATACAATCCCAGCATTCGCCAAAGTAGCCGCACATGGTGTGAATATACGCAGTGACCATTCCGCTACATGTGTATGAGAAAAAAACCCTGAAAAAGCCTCATACAAGGTAGACTGTAAGGGGAATCGAACATATTACCTCCTGAATGCTAAGCAGGTCGTGTCACCACTACTATACTAGCTCGGTCTATAAAGATGTCGATAATACAATTTTTAAATCTTATTTCATTAATTAAAAATTATTATTATTTAATATTATTAATATAATAATTTTTATTATTATTTTACTTTAGTTTATTATTATTAATTAATATTATTAATATAACAATTAATAATAATTTTTAATTACATATTTACCTTTGAACTTATTCGTTCATAACAAAAATTTATTTCATTAATGTTTAACGTTTATGTGGTTTCGTATTAAGTGAGTATAAAGGAAAGTTACGTATAATTGAATTATATTTAAACAATCTGTTTACACATTATCCCATAAAGTTGATCGTTATGCATATATGGAACAAATTTGAACACTGAAATTCCATCTTAGAATTTTTGCAGCCAAATTACGCGTCGTATCAAAATATTGCACAGAACATCATTAATTTAAAATTTTAAAGTCCGTATGCTGATAATTTTATATTGTTGAAATATACAGCTGGTTCAGAAATATTCGATAAAAACCAAAAACTGCGCCTAATAAGCCCATTCTCCGCCGCTAAATATAATCTAATCCGCTCCAGGAGAAACGAACACAATGTTAAATACGAAATTTTGAGTACGGTTGTCTTATCGATCTGGAGTTATCGCGAATCCTAACATACACACACGCAACACGCACAATGCACGCGCTCGCCTGCACACGCACATACAGAAAATATACAAACGCTCACATACACACTCTCACCGACCGAGCAAGCCAGCTAGCCAGGCACGGACTCTCACGTGCACTACCGGCGGACCAAGCATACGCACACGAAAATGCCCACGTACACGCACACGCCGAAATTAGCAAAATTTTGTCAAACATCGTAAAACGAGGTTTCGTTTTATTCAAAAAGAAGGTTTAATAAGAACATTCATTATTACTACTTGCTAACAGTGTATATTTAACAGTTACTTTATTTTGCGTGTGTATAATATTCCTGCAAATTAATTTTAAATCTAAAAAGTCCTCTTCAACTTGGAATGTAAACTCATACTCATCTTTTGCATCCGGAAAGGTGTAAATATAAACAAAATAATATCTGGTAGTTTTTTCGAGTAAGAAATTTCCTTCGTACCACCTTTTATTTTCAAAACTTGCGCTATATAAAATATATTGAAACACCTGGCTGTACCTGCTCTTTAGTCATTAGTGGAATGAGGTAAATTGATAAGTAGCCAGTCCTCAATATTGATTTCCTCTATTTTCTTGGGTTTCATTTGCTGGACCTTCTTCAGGCAGCATGCACAACTCACGATCAGCATTAAATCGCAGTATTCCGCATTTATCAAATCCGACAATCATATTGTTAGAGCTGTTAGCGTCGATAGATTCAAGCATATTTTTCAGTAAACTGGAAGACATATTTCGGAATACTGCACCCCTTCTTACCTGGTTACTTTTTATACATTTCAACTATTTTTCTCCATGCATCCTTCAATGGTTTAAAGAACACGACGTCTAAGGGTTGCATCAAATGAGTGGAGTTTCTCTGAACACTCTTTTATAGATTCCACTGAAATATAGCACCACGAATGGTCACCTGTTACTACCTTTTTTCCTGGTAACTTCTTCAGGTAAGTTAAGGCAACTGGTGTTTTAGCCTCGAATCAGTAACTATCGAAGCTTCCCGATTTGGTAGAATTGTACCTAGTTGCTTAACAGTTGCTATGATTTGTAATACTTTCAGGATGTTTGGAAATAATATTTTTCGAGTAGTCCTAAGGGTTGGTTTCGTCGTAATTTACAATACTGCTTCTATTTCTACAGAAAGACGTTCAGCATATTCTACAATGGTTATCCTCGTAACACTTGCAAGGACGCGCTTTACAGTTTGGCACATCCTTCAGATAGCATATTAGAATGTCGTTTTAAAAAAATTATATGTAGACTATTTACCTGGAATGTCATCTCTAAAACGGGGAACAACGCTTCCAACTATTTAAATATTGCTGGACAAGCAATCTTAAATTATATGTGTCATAATGGAAGTCCCATTCGCTGTACATGAGCAAATTCTTGGCAGAAGTTTTTTTCTTCTGCTTCAGTCGACACTGTTCAACCTTCTTGTTTCTTAACATTTTCATTTTTAAGATGACTTAAACACCGTGTAAGCAAGATTGTTTCTTTTAGCGGCTTGTGCTATACTGTAACCATCATTTTTAGCCTCTTAAATTACATTTTGGTGTTGTTTCCAGTAATGTTTTCCCACCAACTTTAGGTTTATAAACTCTAGACTTTTTACAAAGGTACTAATCCTATTCATCCCAGTTATTGATCCTATTCTCTCCAATAACCTAAAAAATGCAGCGAATTAGAAATAATTTTTTCGGTTGTTATTGAATAAAAATGAACAAAAACTAATTTTGTGTGCCTTAAGTACTAACCTGTAGGAGCCAGTAAGTAACATTATATATTTTGAGCGTATGTTTCTTGAGTTGGGATATTCATACAATGTTTTTGTACTCGCAGAAACACCTAACTAACTATGTTTTGAAGTTATGTATTGGTTTTCAATACTACCAACCACGGGTGAGAACCTCTATGTGAGTATGATATTTGGGCCCCATCAAGACCAATAGGACAGTGTTGGCGAATAATTTGGGTTTAGTGATTTTTTATAAACAAATTGCGTACTTTTAATCTTATTCACGTCATTCTGCGGTACCTCGTTACAAAAATTATATTCTACGATTTGGTTAAGTGCATACGCGTTTTAGTACTGCTCTGAATTTTAGTTTAACACGGAGTTTATCTATTAGTGAATTAATAATGTAATATAATGTATATAGTGATTAATCTAAGATTAACAATGGTGTAATAATTACGCGAATGGACACTTTAAATGAAAATAAATATGTCTGTGCAAAGCGGATAATACAGGTACGCTTTTAAGTATTTACCTATAATAGTTGTATTCGTGATATACCGGTATCATATCACACCACTGAACTTTGTATAGACCAGTGTATCACACCGTTGACCTTTACCTCCAATTTATGGGTGTTTGCAAAACAAACATTTGAGACAATAGTAACTCAGGGAAAGGTTCGAAAGTGACGTTCGACTAAGTAATTACACTAATTACTGCAATTACGACATAATGAGATTTGAGTTTTTTTATTAACGAAATTGTCACAAAAAGGTAAAAGAAAATAAAAGAGGTCAAGGAAAAAAAAATTAAGCTAAGTTAAGTAAGTGTAAGAATCTATGGACAAAAAAAAAGAGAAAAAGAGAGAAGACTGGCAAAGCAGTAAGCGTGAAGAAGTGAGAAATAAATAAAAGAGAGAGATAGAGAAAGAAGAAGCAGAAAAGTAAAGAATATTTGGCAAAGACTAGAAAATAATAAGGTCGCCAGACGTTCAGCATTCAAGGGAGGAACAGGAAGAGAAAATAGGGATAAAGAAACGTAAAATAACGAAAGAAGAAAGAGAAATGGAGGAAGTGAAAGAATCAATAAAAGAACTAAACACGATGGGACAGAGGTCGAGAAGGAGAGCGGGAGAGAGGGAGCGAGATGGGGAGAGAGGGAGCGATATGGAGGGAGAGGGGGAGAGGGAGAGAGGAAGAGAGGGAGGGAGGGAGGGAGAGAGGGAAAGGGTGAGAGGGAGAGGGAGAGAGGGAGGGAGAGAGGGAGAGACGGAGAGACGGAGAGACGGAGAGACGGAGAGGGAGAGAGGGAGAGAGGGAGAGAGGGAGAGAGGGAGAGATGGAGAGAGGGGAGAGGGGAGAGGGAGAGAGGGAGATAGGAAGAGAGAGAGGGGGGGGATAGGGAGAGGGAGAGAGAGAAAGAGAGAGAACGTGGGAGTTAAGCAGAGAAAGTGGAGAGAAGCGGAATAAACAAAGGGCAAAAAACTAAGATGGAGCGGGGGTAAACGGGAAAGAAGTGCGACGAAATGGTAAAGAAGCCGAAAAATGAGTAATGGAAAAGGAAAAGAACAAGAAACGGAAGTAAATGAAAGTAGGGAGGTAGTACAGGAAGAGCTAAAGATACTGTTCTGGAATGTGACGGGAATAAGGAAAGAGGAAGAAGAGGAAGGAAGACCAAGAATTTCAGTAGTTCATTAGGGAGCAGGGCGTGGTGGGATTACAAGAGACTTGGATGGAGGAAAAAGAACAGGAGTGGTCGAAAAGAGAGCTGCCAGAGGAATTCTCAAGGGTGGTGCAGCACGCCGAAAAAGATAACAGAAAAAGGAGGCAAAGGGGGGAATAATGGGAATAAGAAGAAAACGGTTGAAAAAAGAAGAAAAAGAGAAAGTGCAGCAAAGAAGAGGAATAGGAGAAAGGAATATACAGTGGGAGAAAGCAAAAATAAAACATGATGATATATAGCAGAAGGATAAAAGAGGCAAGGAAAAACTTAGAAGAGAATACAAGAAAAGGAAGTAAGGGAGGCAATACAGGAAGTGAGAATAGGTAAAGCGACGGAAGAAGACGGGATACAAGGGGAGGAGTGGTATACGGAGGGGAAAAGGTAGCAAAAAGGATGACGGAAATAATTAACAAAATATGGAAGAAAAGGTTTCCCGGAGAGATGGAGAGAAGGAATAATATGTCATACAAAAAAGGGGACATTATCAAACGCGGCATACAAAATATATACGACAGTGCTAGAAGAAAGGCACATGGAGACAGAGGAAAAAACTGCTGCCAGATGGTCAGGCTGGGTTCAGGAAGGGCAGAAGAGTGATCGACAATATATATATATATATATATATATATATATATATATATATATATATATAATATATATATATATATATATATATATATATATAGTGTGTACAAAAAGTAATGTAACTTTGCAAATATTTCGATTTTTGATATGTTTCAAATATACGTTCTTTGGTCGGCGATTTTAAGTTAAACCCACTTCTTCAAAACGTGTCACAATTCTCTAAACTGCAGTTTTAGTAATTGGGTTACAATTTGGATAGGTACCATTAAATAATTGAGCTACCTCATCATAACATCTTTTACGATCACCGTAACCTCTCATCATCAGAATCATTAATATTTCCTGTTCTGTAAACAGTCAAATTTTGAAAGTAAACATAAACATAAAATTTCAACATAGCAAATATTGTTACTAATGACAATAACAAATAACCAATGAGAGTAAAAGAATTAGACTTTTAATTGTCACTAATGACATTTAAGAATAAGTAATGACAGAAGCCTACTATTTTTTTGTCATACATAATTTTTTATTAATTTTATTTCCACGCCATTGTAACTTTGGAACGAATAAAGTTAGAAACACACGGTTTTTTACCAGAAACCGAAATATTAGCAAGTTACGTTACTTTTTGTACACACTATATATATATATATATATATATATACTTGGAAAACAAAGAATTGGACAAGAAAAGTGGGAAAATGGCGGCGTTATTCGTAGACTTAAAGGCGGCGTTCGACAGAGTGAACAGGGAAAAGCTATGGGAATGAGGAAAAAAAAGATAAATGAAAGACTGATAGGAAGCATGGTGGAAATCTGAGGAAACGAGGAGTAGAGTGGGGGTGAACGGTGAGATGAGCGAGGAATTCGTCACAAGGAAGGGTCTGAGACAGGGCTGTCCATTGCGCCTAAGCCTGTTCTCGGTATACATTAAGATGGCAGCAGATAGGATGGTTCGTGGTAGGGAAATTGAATGTTTGGTCGCTGGCGTACGCAGACGATATGGTGTTGGTGGCTAAGGAGGAAAAAGAAATGAAGGAGATGATAAAGTGGATGGACAGATACATGAACTGGAAGTAAACACAAAGAAAACAAAGGTAATGGTATTCATAAATGGAGGGGTGGGTGAAGGAAAAGGGAGTAGTGGAAATGGAGGGAGGGGAAAGTGCAGCAGGTAAAGGAATTCACATACCAGGGATATACCCTTATTTTTGCCTCTTGCACTTCCTCTCTAATAATATACCCCGGTGTTTCCTTATCAAGTTCCAATCCTCATTTCCAATATTTTTCTTGTAACCCTTCCACTGCTTTTTGCTCCTTCCACCCCCACACTTCTACCCCATATAACACCACACTTTTTATTAATTTAACAAATAACAGCTTACTTTTCTCTAAGTACCTTCCAAACAACCTTTCCCCTACACTTGACCTATTAATTTATTGCCTTTTTTCACTCTTTCCTTTGTGTGTTCCCCATCCTTATTGTTCTTATTGGCCAAGTGTAGGGGAAAGGTTGTTTGGAAGGTACTTAGAGAAAAGTAAGCTGTTATTTGTTAAATTAATAAAAAGTGTGGTGTTATATGGGGTAGAAGTGTGGGGGTGGAAGGAGCAAAAAGCAGTGGAAGGGTTACAAGAAAAATATTGGAAATGAGGATTGGAACTTGATAAGGAAACACCGGGGTATATTATTAGAGAGGAAGTGCAAGAGGCAAAAATAAGGGTAGAGACGGGAAGCAGGGCAATAAAGTATGACGAAGAATTGGGAAAAAGAACGGAGTGTAAAATATTACAGGCATGTTGGAACGAGATAAAGGAAGGGTGAGAAGAGGGCGCGAGGGTAAGAGAGGACATAATAAGAAAATCATTCATTTTAAAGACAAACATAATTTCCTGTTTGATACTACAAAATATTTCTTGCCCTAAAAATTGATCAACTTCTTGTATTATTAAAATACTTATCTTTTTTGATTTTTTTTAATGATCTATTTTTATATTATACAATCTAAACGTTTCGATAACACTTACAGTTATCTTCGGTAGTAGTAAATCTATTAAAATTATTAAAGATGTTGAAACAATTTTATGAAAGTTGAAAAATTAAAACATAAACATCAGCCTGCTATTAATATAACAGTTTGAGAAACGTATAAACCCAACTATAGAATTAAATTTTAGTAAAGAATAAGGAAATCATTAAAAATTAAATATTGTTAAGCTGCCTTAAAGATGACAAATCAGAATGACACCCTCTAACGGTCGAAGGCTAACAATGAAAAATGTCAGCCAAAAAACACATTTAACAAAATTTAATCAAGAAAATCTCCGTTTAAATAGGTTTTGGCATCTTATAATTAAAAAAAGGCATAATGATACGTCTTGATTTTGATTTTAATTTTGACTTATGGTATGACTAGGTTTTTTGCTGCGTTTTGCCTAGACCTTGAAGCAAATGCTTTCCCAATTGTATGTTAAATTACTATAGCAATATAATTTTATATAAGTAGTTGAAATTAAAATTTAAATTAAAAAATTACATAAAACGTTCTGCATTATGCTGTTCATTGTTAATAACACTTGCAATTATTGACAAAGCTATTTCTTTGTTAGATTTAACTGGATTATTTTATTTGATGTCATGTTGATATTTGTGAATGCTTTTCAAATTGAAGTTTTTCACAATTTTACACTTACATCATAACTTCATTAATTTTTGTTAAATGTGTTTTTTGGCTGACATTTTTCATTGTTACCCTTCGACCGTTAGAGGGTGTTCTGATTTGTCATCTTTAAGACAGTTTAACAATATTTAATTTTTAATGATTTAGTTATTATTTACTAAAATTTAATTCTACAGTTGTTTATGTTTTAATTTTTCAACTTTCATAAAATTGTTTCACATCTGTAACATTTTAATAGATATTACTACTGACGAGGATAACTGTAAATGTTATCGAAACGTTTAGAGTTTATAATATAAAAATACACCATTAAAAAAAACCAAAAAAGATAAGTATTTTATTATGTGTAATAATGGTGAAAGTTTACATTGTTATATTCTTGTATTATGATGTAATGTAAGACGGCTTTAAGAAAATCGAAAGCTTGCTAAAATCTATAGATCATTATCGTCAACTTATTATCAAGGGCTTTTATTATGCCATCTGTGACATTTGGAAGGGCGTTAGTACAATTGTGATCTGTTCTAAGACCAGAAAATACGCAGAATACTAAACTTAGATAAGTGATTTGGTAATTGGGGACTAACAACTTTTTCTAATACTTTAAAAGGTATTATAAATGGAAGACCGCACTTTAATGTTGCCACATTTATATGAAGTTGTTTTAACTGAGTTTAATACCTTTCCTACATCCTACTCCACAATCAAGCGTAATTTGAATTGGTCATTTACACTGGACTTTACGTTATTGGAGTAATTATTTAAACGAGACCGGTCTGGAACTTCAGGGCTAACCGAATTTGAAAAAAGAAGTTAGTCTTGACTGTGTATGTTAATATTAGTAAAGTTAATTAGGGTGCAGTCAAAATTCGTAAAGTCTAATTAGGCCAGGATTAAAAAACTTTTGATCTTTGTCGAGCTTTCGAGAATGTTTATTCTCTTTTTCAAGATCTGTCTTAAAAAAGAGATAAACATTCTCGAAAGCTATTATTATTTCCTAGTTATTATTAGATATGTATATATAGAATTGAATAGAAAATTATTTGAGGTTTATAAATTATATAATAAAGCTTATTTTATGATACTTCCATCAAACATTAAAACAATATTTTTAAACTTGCATATATTTCAATCATACATTTGATCTTCTTCAGTGCAAATTACTGCAACAAAAAAAACACATACACTTTTTACAAGAAACTAATTAACGCTACAATATAAATGTCAAAAACGTTACACATTACTATACACCTACTACAAATTTTCTAAAATATAATTATAACATTGAGGTAACTTTTCCAAATCGGTTTTACAATTACAAACATATGATCGAAATATATGCAAGTTTAAAAATAGTGTTTTAATGTTTGATGGAAGTACCATAAAATAAGCTTTTTTATATATATATATATATATATATATATATATATATATATATATATATATATATATATGAATCCTCTTTATTATGGCCTGAATTTTCGCAAATTTATTTTTTCCTGGCTAAACCGTTCGTCTTATCCTAATTTATTCATAATAAAGAGCATTCATTACACATCCAGCTGATCTAATAAAACCAAAAAAAAAGAGAAATAAAAAATAAAATATAATTTTTGCAAGATCAATATTCATTCAATTATATATATATATATATATATATATATATATATGTGTGTGTGTGTATATATAAACAGGGTGTCCCTAAATTGCATAGCCAAAACGATAATAAAGAGATTACTTACGTAAAAATAATCCGATTAAAGTAAATTTGCCTTAGTCCAAAAGATGTCTTTCAACTGCTTTGAGCTAATTTTATAAAATTTCTTATATGGGGGTTTCTTGGGATGAGAAATTCAAATTTATCATCGATTTCGGTGTATTTCCTAGAGGGCGTTACAAGCGACCATTAGGACATGTTTAAACCGCTACAACTTTTTTCTGATACACTGTTGACCCTTTTAGTATGAAATAATAGTTTACAATACCTACTCTGCTTAAAAAAGTTATATCTTCTTGATACTGCTAAGAGCATCGGTTTCCAAGAAAAACGGATGCATCCAAATTATCCAAAAGTATAATAAGAATAATTCATGAAGCCGGTTTATCGAAAAAAATAAAGAAGAATGAAGTTTTTCAAGAACAATAATTATTGAAGAAAAAACAAAAACAATAATTAAGAATATGAAGAACAAAGTTAAACGATTAAATTGCATCAACCAAAAGCTAAATAAAAGTTAACAAAATAAAATTATGTTATGTAAATTTTGTGTTAACAAGTGCAATTGATGGACTTTTCTGGAAGGTATTTAATTTGCTAATTCAACAAATGTTCAAAATTTCCACCATTTTCCCGCATGCACAAGTCAATTCTTTTTAAAAAATTACATTGTACTCTGGACAATACTTCAGGATTATTCTTCAATAAATTGGCTTCATGAATAAAATTATTTTTGCCAACAATTCTTCTTGCGTATTAACTGGGGATGCATAAACTTTTGATTTCAAGGCACCCCACAAAAAAAAATCGCAGGGTATCAAGTCCGGTGATCGAGCCAACCAGTTCACAAATGCGTCACCTCCTCTTCCAATCCAGCGCTGTGGATATACCTCATTTAAATGTTGACTTACATTTAAAGTAAAATGAGGAGGTGCGCCATCATGCATAAACCAAAGGTCACGACGAAGGAGTAAGGGGAAATCTTCCAATAAAATAGGTAAATTTTGTATTAAAAAGTTCAAGTACCTATCTCCATTCAGCCGATTTGGCAGTACAAAGGGACCAATAATAAAAGTGTCTACAATTCCAGCCCAGTTATTTACTTGAAATTGGTGCTGATAAAGAGATACTCTCGTTTCATGAGGGTTCTCAACGGCATAAACATGTTCATTATAAACATTGAAAATACCGCATCTAGTAAAAGTAGCTTCGTCCGTGAACAAAATTAGTTTACTAAAATTTGGATTTTCGATTCTACGAATATTAAATCAACATCAGGATCCATGGGCAATATGTCTTGAACTTTTCGAATATGAAAGGGCTGCAATAATTGTTCTTGAAAAACTCAATGAACTGATGATTCGTCTACGTCCAGAATTTACACGGCTTGGTTGAAACTTGCCATTTTCGCGAAGACGTCTTTCAATATTAGCAAAAGTGTGCCGATTTGGAGTTCTACGGAAAGGATTTTTTCCCTATAAATTCGTACACTTCTTCGACCGTTACAATGGCAAAGTCCATAGAGTAAAAGCATATCCACCATTTCAGAATTAGTGAAACTGTGAGCCATAATTGTGGATCTTTATCAACGGAAAAGCGACAGAAAAAAACTAACGTTTGATAAATAAATTCAACTGTCGATATGGTAACTAAAAAGCAAAGGCGACTAAAGTTTTTTACCTAAGTAAAAGCGCTTGCGCAAATGTGCAATGCATTAGACAATATTTTTCCTGGCTAAACCGCTCGTCTTATCCAAATTTTTCACGAGAGAAAAAAAGATTCCAAATTAATTGAAATTAATTAAAACTAATTGTTATTGCGGGAAAAAATAGAGCAGTCAAACAAGTTATTTTTATACTTTTGGATAATTTGCATGCATCATGAGCTTTAGATGCGTCTTTCTCGGAAACCGGTCCTCTTAGCGATATCAAGAAGGTATACCTTTTTAAGCAGAAAAGGTAGGGAAAACTGTTATTCCATATAAAATGGCCAACAGTGTAGCACAAAAAAGTTGTAGCTGTTTAAACATGTCCTAATAGTGGCTTGTAGCGCCCTCTAGGAAATACACCGAAATCGATGATAAAATTGAATTTGTCATCCCAAGAAACCCCCACATAAGAAATTTTATAAAATTAGCTCAAAGCAGTGGAAAGATATGAAAGAAAATGTGATTTATTTTTTCAACTTTGACACCCTGTAGCTTCGTTATTATCAACTTTTGGACTAAGGCAAGTTTACTTAAATCGGATTATTTTTACGTAAGTAATCTTCCTTATACTTTTTGGCTATGCAATTTAGAGACACCCTATATACACAGTCTGATTAATTTTACCTGTCCAAACATATAGATATTTTATCATAAAAGATAGAAAAAAGTTTAAGAAGCAAAAATACTCTACATTCAATTATTAATAATGCTACATATTCAGAAAAACAAATTACATAAAAACAAAAGAGCATCGCAAGACAAATGATTTTTTTTTAATGGAACGGGCACTCTTTTTTATATATACTGAAAGAACTTTAAATTCTCTTTACAATGGTACCAAATAAGTTATTATTATTTTGGCAATTATATTATATTTTATTATATTTTTTTAAAGTTTGTTTTCTGTATTCCTATAAATACGAACAAAAACAAAAAAATTTGAACAGTAGTCCTGGGAAACAAATGAAAAACAATTGTCAATATTAGAGCATTGTTTGTGACAGTTAAATTATTGTTCAGTGCTCGTAATATTACCTGTCACAATGCAAGCAAATAATAATTACACAAATGATGAAAAATTGGATATGTTAAGAGCTTTTATTCGGTGCAATGATAATACGCTGAAGGCAAGTGCAATGTATTTAAATTTGTATTCCGAGCGACGACAACCACATCCTCGAATTTTTACTAGACTGGAAACAAATTCACGCAGAACTGGCGGTTTTAGTGCAAAACCAGTGCAGCAAAGACATCGGCGAGGTGTTATGGAAAATGATGAAATTGTTGTTTTGGCGTACTTTCGAGCGCACCCTCGGAATTCCATACGCGAAGCAGTGGTTGATTTAGGATTTACCTACTACAAGATATTTTCAATACTTAAAAGGAACAAAATGAAGCCTTACAAAATTAAATTAGTACAAGGACTAAATGACGGAGACCAGCAACGGTGAATAACATTTTTTTGTGAATGGCTGATTAATCACAGTCATTTAATTAATGTCACAGTTTGGAGCATGAGTCATGCTTTACAAGAAATGGTATATCCAATAGGAAAAACTACCACTACTGGGATGACATAAATCCTAGACAATTACGACCATGCAGATATCAAAATAAATTTTCTGGTAACGTATGGCTCGGCGTTGTGAATGATTTTGTAATGGGTCCTTATTTTTATGAAGGAACTCTTACAGGTGATAGGTACAGGAACTTTCTTATAAATAAATTTCATGACTTGCGGGATGACGTACCAGCAGCTATTCGGCGTGATATGTGGTTTCAGCAAGATGGGGCACCTCCACATAATTCAAGAGTTGTTAAAGATGTTTTACGTCAAATGTTTACAAATAATTGGATAGCGAATGGTAGTCCAGTACCTTGGCCGGCCAGGTCGCCCGATCTTTCGATTTTGGATTTTTTTCGTTTGGGGATACGTTAAACAAAAAGTTTATGTCACAGCTCCCAAAAACCTTGAGAATCTCAGAAATCGAATTACTGAAGTCTGCCGTCAAATAACTCCTTACAAGTTACAAAAGGCACGCAGAAATTTACTAAGAAGAGCCCGACTATGTGTTCAAAATAATGGGGGACACTTTGAACATCTCATCTAATTCATATTTTTGTCTTTTTTCACGTGATTCTAAGTGATAATGTAGTGATGTAGTTTGTATCTGAAGCTTTCCCAAGACTACTGTTCCAATTTTGTTGTTTTTGTTAGTATTTATAGGAATACAGAAAACAAACTTTAAATATTGTGACTATAATTGCCAAAATAATAATAACTTATTTGGTACCATTGTAAAGAGAATTTAAAGCTCTTTCAGAATATTAAAAAAAAGTGCCCGTTCCATTAAAAAAAAACATTTATCTTGCGATGCTCTTTTGTTTTTATGTAATTTGTTTTTCTGAATATGTAGCATTATTAATAATTGAAAGAAGAGTATTTTTGCTTCTTAAACTTTTTTTCTACCTTTATATGCTTGGACACGTAAAATCAATCTGACTGTCGATATATATATATATATATATATATATATATATATATATATATATATATATATATATATATATACCGGGTCCGCCTTTGGGAGCTGATCCATTGAGTATCTGCTAAACCAAATTTACTATAATTTTGAAAATTTGGTGACAGGGTAATGATGTTAGGGCTAACTCATCTAAAATATTTTCACGTTCGTACCACTTCCGGTTATACCGGAAGTCGGTATAGTCGCTTATTTTAAATGGAACACCCGTATATTAATACATTTTTGGGTTCTATGTCGAATTTTAAGGTAAGTTTGTTAAATAAACTAGATACGAAATTTCAGTCGTTTAAAAAAAAACGTTTTTCTAAAAAAAATGACAGATGCGGTCTTAGTAATAACTCGTTAATTGTTCTGTTCCTGTCAAACAATTTGAATAAAACGTTGAGGTGTTGTAGGCAAAGGTTTATTGCAACAGTCTGCAAAAAATGCAAGTTACTCAAAAAAATTAAATGGAAACCCCTATTTTTTATTACTCAGATCGATTTAACGTCAAAAATTAAGGTAAGTTTGTTAGTATTTATTTGCCTAAACGTAACAGTTTCAAACTTATTATCAAAAAAGTCCCAATTTTAAAATTTGTGATAAAAATGAGCTGCATACTTAAATCTAGTATTCCTTGTTCGTGGTCACCATGGAAACCAAATAATTGAGAATTGAGATAAAGAAAAATATTTGAATAAGTTACTGCAAAAAATTATAAAAATTGATAATTTTGTGATTCAAAAGTCATTTTTGCCAAATAGAAATTTACTAAGTCATTTTTTTCAAATTTGATATACAACATAAGTGTAAAAATGTAATACTTTATGAGTAAATCGAAAAAAACTACTTTTTACTGCGGAGGTAGTAACTACATACTTATCAGTGCATTATTACACGATAAAGTCGCTTATTTAGTATTTCTTGCTCGTGATCAAATGTAAATTAACTTACAATAAATGTTCAAAATGTTGACCGTTAGACGCAAGACATTGTTGAACCCGTCTTATAACGGCTTCATTTGTAGCGCTTTGAATTTCTTGTGGAGAATGAGAATTGAAGGCATTTTGCACTCTTGCAATGCAATCTTCTTTAGTCGTTAGTGGTGTAGCATAAACAATATTTTTAATTCGACCCCAAAGATAAAAATCCATTGGCGTAAGATCAGGTAACCTAGGTGGCCATGGAAAGGAACCATTATTGGCAAACCAACGATCTTCAAAAATTTCATAAAGTTTCATGGAAACAGCGTTGGTGTTGTGAAGGGGCGCACCGTCTTGTTGGTACCATAAATTTTCCCTTTCTATATTTAATCGGGGTTGAATTCGAGTGTTTAATATCTCAAGATAATTTTCTCCTAGAAATTAAATTTGTAATCATAAATCGCAACAATCAACTATTTTAAACCTCTCAAATGTTCGTTGTAAAAATACACGTCAAAGATTTCGTTATTCCGAATAGCACAAAATACGTTAAAATTCCAAATTTCCTGAAAATGGCATTTGCGAATTGGATTGCTATTTTAGTTATTCCAGTAATGCGAGTTTCGGCGATTAAATATGCCATTTTTCGTAAATTTAGATTCGTCCGTCCATATGATATTAGTCAAAAAATTAGGAATTTCTTGTATTTTGAGTAAAATTGTTTCACGAAATTCGATACGTTTCAAGAAATCCGCTTCTTTCAAATGTTGAACTAATTGTAAACAGTATGGTCTAAACTTATGTTTCTTAAGAATTCTTCTGATAGTTGTAGGTGTTAAGCCAATATCTGTTTTCGCGTCGTTTATGGAATTACAAGGATAGGCACGGAAATATCCTAAAGTCATAACTTCATTCTGTTCGTTATCAATAGCAGTTTTTTGCGAGGAGCAGAGTGTTTAAATGTGCCAAACTGTTCCGAATTTTGAACCACACGTCTTATCGTATCTGCAGATGGTCGGGGGCGCTCAGGATAGCGTTCGATAAATGTTCTTACTGTTCGTTTTACAACTCTATGACATTCTCCGTGAATTAAAATTAAATTCAAATAATCTGTATTAGAATATTCAAGTCGAGCCATTTCGTCAAGAAAAACACAAACTGTCAACAATTTTATTAAATTATTGACTACAAAAGAAAAACAAAATAAATAAGCATCTTTATCGTGTAATGATGCGCTGATAAGTATGTATTACCTCCGCAGTAAAAAGTAGTTTTTTCGATTTACTCATAAAGTATTAAATTTTTACACTTATGTTGTATATCGAATTTGAAAAAAATTACTTAGAAAATTTCTATTTGACAAAAATGACTTTTGAATCACAAAATTATCAATTTTTATAATTTTTTGCAATAACTTATGCAAATATTTTTCTTTTTTCAATTCTCAATTATTTGGTTTCCATGGAGACCACGAACAAGGAATACTAGATTTTAAGTATGTAGCTCATTTTTATCACAAATTTTAAAATTGGGACTTTTTTGATAATAAGTATGAAACTGTTACGTTTAGGCAAATAAAGTTTTAAACAAACTTACCTTAATTTTTGACGTTAAATCGATCTGAGTAATAAAAAATAGGGGTCTCCATTTGATTTTTTTTAATAACTTGCATTTTTTGATAGTCAAGTTTAGACATTCACAATTTTATTTTTATGAAAAATACAAATGTCATTTGTTGCAGACTGTTGCAATAAACCTTTGCCTACAACACCTCAAGGTTTTATTCAAATTGTTTGACAGGAACAGAACAATTAACGAGTTATTACTAAGACCGCATCTGTCAATTTTTTTAGAAAAATGGGTTTTTTTTAAACAACTGAAATTTCGTATCTAGTTTATTTAACAAACTTACCTTAAAATTCGACATAGAATCCAAAAATGTATTAATATACGGGATGTTCCATTTAAAATAAGCGACTAAGTACCGACTTCCGGTATAACCGGAAGTGGTACGAACGTGAAAATATTTTAGATGAGTTAGCCCTAACATCATTACCCTGTCACCAAATTTTCAAAATTATAGTAAGTTTGGTTTAGCAGATACTCATAGGATCAGCTCCAAAGGACGGTATATATATATATATATATATATATATATATATATATATATATATATATATATATATATATATATTATATATACAGTGTGAACGTTTGAGTTGGAACGCTTCAAATAAAAACGTCTAATCATTCACGCACCTCGGACACGTCAACTTCATTTTTTTTATGCGCATCTTTTCTAGTATTTTTTAAAAAACACTGCCCCCACCCGTTTGGCAACCCATATTTTTTTCAGTAATTCTTATTCTTCTTTAAATTCTCTATACGACAATGTGCAGTTTGTGGTATTTGTACGATAACATACTGAAATTGTGACGTCAAAGTAAGGAATCGCCAAACTCCTAAAATAAATAAATAAGATAATTGCGGAATTTTGGGTTTTGGGTTATAACAAATTAATAGTTTAATTAAAAACGGTATAAAACATTAAATTAAATGTTCAAATTAGGTCCCATTTACTTCTTGACAGTAGGCAAGTCGAATTCCCGTCTAACATTTTGGAGCGTGTCGGGTAATACTACAAACTACACATTGCCGGAAAGAGAGATTGAAGAACGTCATTGCGCAAAGAGGTGGGGGGTAATTTTTTTTCAAAAAATATTAGAAAGATGCGCATTCAAAAAAAAAAAAATATATATATATATATATATATATATATACAGGGTGACAGAAAAAAGTGCCATGCATAGTGCCACGCGATAGAGGACACTAAAATAAGAAAAAAAGTTCCTATGAACTTAGGTCCGCAACACCTTCGTTTAAAAGATATAGGGTGTTGAAGTTTAATTATTTTTTGTTTTTTTCTTATCTTCTTACAATGATGTAATAAGCGGACGAAATTTTGTATACAAATTTATTGTGACATCTCAAGTAATTCTTAAAGATATGATTTGTTATTTACTAAGGACGATAAACTGTTATTATCCAAACGTTTAAATTTATATAAAAAATAAATAAAAAACTCACGATTTAATAGCCAAAAGATAAGTATTTTAATTATGTGTGATAATATTCAAAGTTTACATCTACATACATTACCTTTTTAATCAGAAATATGAGATCTGTAACTTTAGCTTTGACTGCAATTACTAGAAGTGGTTCTCCCAACGATTTTGCCGTAAGGTCTATCTGACGGTCTTCACGAGCAAATTCGTAATACCAAAAGCAGAAAATGAGTAGTTAAGTTTTAAAAAAATCTTTTGTTTATTAATATCTAAAAAAGACTTTGGCCGGTGTTAATCCAATTTTAAACGTTAGTTAATATCTTAATAAGGTATCTTTTGAACTTACAGGTGATGTAGTAAATCAAGGGATGGTTATTATTACTTTAAATACACGGTAAATTTTTACATTTTATAATTTTTTTTTTTGAAGGCGCAACTAAAAATGCAACTTTTTGGAATCAGATATTAACGCTCTCTTAACATTTCATAAGAATCGGTCCACGCGTTTTTTTAGATAATATAAAACTCTCTTTTAAAAACCTTTACCACCATTCATCACTAAGACGAAACGTCTTCGGACGGATGTTTTTCTGAACATATATGTTTATAAAAGTATTTCTTACATCGAGATACCCAGTATAATGTCGATGATTAAAAATTAATTTTTATGCAATTTGTCCATTCAATACCGCATCAGTCACTTTATTATTAGTTTGTTATGTTTCAGATAAAAGTTGTAGGAAATAGCAGCGTGTGTATTTTAAAACTAACTATATGTATACAGAATGTTACGCAAATGCAGGAGACTTTAAACTTGTATTTTTTTAATGGTGTGCCCTATTATTGAATTTTATTAATTCTGTTTACTTTTACTAGCACCACAATTCTGCACGCAATAGATTAATATTTTTGATATCTTTCCAACAACATTTCATAAGAATCGGTCCACGCGTTTTTTTAGATAATATAAAACTCTCTTTTAAAAACCTTTACCACCATTTATCACTAAGACGAAACGTCTTCGGACGGATGTTTTTCTGAACATATATGTTTATAAAAGTATTTCTTACATCGAGATACCCAGTATAATGTCGATGATTAAAATTAATTTATCAATTTGTCCATTCAATACCGCATCAGTCACTTTATTATTAGTTTGTTATGTTTCAGATAAAAGTTGTAGGAAATAGCAGCGTGTGTATTTTAAAACTAACTATATGTATACAGAATGTTACGCAAATGCAGGAGACTTTAAACTTGTATTTTTTTAATGGTGTGCCCTATTATTGAATTTTATTAATTCTGTTTACTTTTACTAGCACCACAATTCTGCACGCAATAGATTAATATTTTTGATATCTTTCCAACCCTGTAGTCGATTATTCAAAATTCTTGTGTGCGTCTAATATATGGGATTAAAAAAACTCATCATTCTTCACTCTTCATTCAGCTATATTGTACCACAAAGTAGTTATATTAAAAACTCCTGCCTATCTTTACCATAAAATAAAATTTAGAACAAAGATACATAATATTAATATTCGGCGAAAAGATTTAATTGCGATTCCTAAACATAAATTCAGTCGAGTATTAAAATCTTAACTCCCCTTAATGCACAGCTAATGAAAAACTGTAAAATGTTCGATTTCTGTTGCCATTATGATTGTTAATAGGTTCCAAGAGCTTCCTTATTTTTTTTTTAAATATCACTAACAAATTTACGAAAAATCAAGAAAATGGAGTACCATCAGCAATAGTGTTGACGAATTATAGGGTTACGTTAGAAATAACTACAAAAAATGTAAAAAAGAATGAAAAGAAATATGGCAATTAATTCATTTCATGATATTTCAGGAAACAACTTTGTTTTTATTGTTACACAAAAATACACCACATGTGCGACATTTACTAAACGGTATTGATCGTGAACTACACATTTCACATCTTGATCGCATAGTTTCGAAGACAACCCAATGCGACCCACGGTTTCCAAGCTTCAGATCATCTGATATACTTGCATCTTTTTACTATTGGTCTAGATTTTCTTGGATTAGCTCTAGTGTGGCTCATTGACATGAACCCATACGAAATTGACCTTCTAAATTCCAACGTTGTTATTTTTTCAAATTATAAGTTGTATATTACATAAGCATTAACAAAAGCAATATCGAGAAATCCCAAGAAAAGCCTGTGCCAGCATTTACGTGATCAGCGAATCATAACCATATGTACTTTGCCACTGATCCGCACGATCAACTCGACCCACGTTAGTTGTAGTCAACGACTACAGACGGGCATTTTACTTCTATACGTGTCCCATCTTTCTGTGTTCTTTTTACGGTTGTTTCTTCTATACTGTGGAAGTTTGATTCAAAATGGACTACCCTATTGTCCTTCCATTTGAATGCCCTAATGTGTGTATTGGAGACAAGATAATCATAGTCACCTCTTCTCATTATTTTATCATCTGTCACTCCCTTCTGCTTTGTATTGTTCCGCATTCCAATACTTGTTACATATATAAACTGTCCAATAGGTTGATGAAGATAAAATAATTGTCTGCATAAACAATTTTCCATTTGTGCCAATCCGATTTACTTAGTGAAAGAACAACTCTCTCTTTAAACCCAAACTCCTTGAACTCCTGCTTTAAATCTTCGTTTTTTTCCTTGATAGACATCTACTTGGAAACAAAAGCATTTTGGCCAGAAACACACCATAGTAGTTAATACCTCTTTTTACAGGTTTTTTTGAATTATACTGCTTGAGTGTGGTGCGGTCTTCGAAAAGTATCATGATTTCATCGATACTAGTTCTTCTTGTTGTTTTGTAGCACTCCTTGAATCGCCTGTTCAGCGTATCTCATAATGGTCGAATCTTTAAAATTTTTTCAAAACGATTTCTTGTCATACAATTAGCGACAAGAGAAAGACCTTAGTCTTCACAGATATTCCAGTAATATTTCCATCCAAGTAATAAATGATAAACCATAAGTCTCTAAATGCAAGTAACAGCATTTCGAGCATTTACGGGGGCATTAAAAACCTTCCTCCTTTAAATCGGTCCTTTTTAGGGCCACAACTTACATAATAGAAACAATTCCAAAAAAATATAGTTAAAAAAATAAAAATTTAAGGGATTTTCGTATAAAGCTTTCTTTGGCCGATATTTTAAGTTAGGAGCAAGATATCGAGATGCGGTTTTTGCGAGCTTGTTTAGGCATCATTTAGCCACTTGTTCATGAAAAAAAGTCATACCAATGCATTTAATTTTTTTTTGCAAAAATTAACCGTTTCTGTCGGAATGTCGAACAAAGCCCTCCAGCGACGACATGTGAAACTAACAAAACTTCAAATATTATAACATTTGTAGCCCAAGAATAGCTCATTTCAACGCGCCCAAGTTTGTTAAAATCGGCTTAGCTGTTTCGAAGATACAGGGGGTTATTTAAGGAAACCTTTGAATACCCCCCCACCACTTTATTTTTAGACATACGTCAAAAAGTGCCAAACAAACAAAGTTCAGATTATCCTCGACTTTAAAGATCAGTTATTTTTTTATTAGGTTAAAATAGCGGAATACAGAAACATAACTTTTTTAGATTCAAGATTGCAGTTACGCCCCCTAGCGGCTATTTCAGAAACTTGAAAATATTTTCCAGGTTTTTGTATTGGCCGTTTTAGTAACAACTTTTTTTTTGCGCAGGCCTCTACGATGGATAGTTTCCCAGATACAGTACCTCGCATTCTTAGTTGGCCACCCCGTACAGTATCCAAAAAATTATTATTTGACTCATAATTCGCATCTTCAAAACTACTTTCCTCTTCATCCGTTATAAAATTGCTGCCAAGGGGCAAATCTTCAGTCAATATTTTAATTGCAATATCTTCTAGCTCTTTTTTAGTGAGCGGTCTTTTAGCTAACCATTTTATTCTTTTGCCATCCATAATACCTGACGGTACTTTGGAGTCCTACGAAAAAAAGAGATTTACGGGGTTTAATAAAATTATCTAACATGCAGGGTGGTCCAGGTTAAACGTCATTAATTTTGATAGGTGATAGAACAACAAGAAACACGTAGACTTTCATCAGAAAATTGTTCAAAAATGTTTCCTAACAAACATACAGGGTGTCAAAGTTGTAAAAAAAACTGGTTTTCTCATCATAACTTCTAAACCACTAGATCGATTTCGATCAAATTTCTCGCACAAACTAATGTAGTAAGAAAGGATAAAAATCATTTAAAGAATTTCTCCAGTGACGTAGATACTGGAGCTCGGCACCCTCTTCTCCCCTCCCAATCTTCGGCGAGACTGGATATTTTACAAAGAAAATGCAATTTTTGGATTCCCTGTTTAATTTAGAAAAAAAATTACCCTTGCAAATTTTTTATTTAGGGCTTCGTTTTTAAGATACTTATTTTAACCTAAAGTGGTTGCAAGCAGGCCAAAAATTATGATTGAACTACCAAGAAAAGATGGTACGATAGGCCAAAATATTTTTTTAAACATTTTATTACTTACTAGACATAATGTACAGGTTGTGCCATTTTCATATGTTTTACGGGGTATCTCGCTTATTTTTTAGGTTAGAACATTGCGGTTTTCGCGACACCGTGCTACTTTTTAATGAAACCAAAGATGCACTAATCAAATTTGCCATAGCCATCTTAGTTTTTGTGCTACAGGGTGATTTTGGAGAAATTGCATTTTCAGTCATCCCCTGTAACTCTGTTATTGTCAGACATATTAAAAAAGTAAAAACTGTTATTTGTAGATTTTTTACGTAGAACCCAGTGGCGATATTCAGATTTTCTTTAGAGGTCACAGTTTTTGAGATATTGACATAACCTACTTTTTTTTAATGGGACACTATATATTTTTTTAAAATCTTTTTCCCCTTGCCAAGAGCTTTTCACAAATATAGCATAGTCTATATTTATTTTTATAAATAACGTGACAAAATGATTTTTTTCTATAATTTACATTGATAATAGTGGATAGCAGTGGGTAACCATGGTAACGCAAAAAATAAAATAATTAACGTTCTGCCATTACTTAGGTATTTGATTTTTTAAGTTTCTGCTTCTCTCAAATTATTCCTGGTTACATTTTCCCAAATTTAATGCTGATATTTATTGTTATTCGTTGTTTTTGTTTATTGTTATCGTTCTTGTTCTTGTTGTTGTTGTTTAATTATTTTTTAATATGGCTCGAAACCAAAAATTTGAAAACTTTGAGAAATATGATATGAATACCTGCTTCATATTATCTAATGAAAACGCAGACCAGGCCTTAGAACTCTATCTGAACAGGTCAGTTAATCTTTACCTTAGAATTTGTATTTATTTTATATACCCATTTTGTCATATAGATATCCCGAAAAAAGACAACCCGACAGAAGAATATTTCAAAAATTAAAATTTAATCTTTGCCAACATGGATGTTTTGACAAACCGCGACCCCGAGTTTACAACAAAGAGAACGAGGAATCAGAGATCAACGTTTTAGCAGTTGTTCAAGCCACTCCTGAAACCTCGTGCAGGAAAATAGATGAATAGACCGGTGTGTCTGTCAAGAAACAACAGTGCAAAGGATTTTAAAAAAACATAAATTCAAACCCTACAAGTATAAACTTGTTCATCATCTGCACCCTGGTGATTCTGAACGTAGATTGGAGTTCTGCAATTGGTTTATAAATATGAAAACTCAGGACAATAATTTTGAAAAAAAAATAATTTGGTCAGACGAGGCACATTTCACAAGTTCGGGAATTCTTAATAGACACAACTCGCGGTTTTGGAGTCAAGAAAAGACCCACGTGATTTTTCCTAGAAAGCGTCAAGGCAGGTTCGGATTTAATGTCTCCTGCTTTATTTTTAACCAAAAATAGTTTACAAGATTTATGAAGAAAACTCTAATGGGTACCTGCAAATTCTGCAAGAAGAAACTATGAACATTTTAGAAGATATTTTACTGGCTCAACTGAACGATATATTCTTCCAGCAGGATGGGGCTTCAGCCCACAATGTTAGAATAATACAAAACTGGCTAAATGAACGTTTCCCCAGGAGATGGATTGAAACAAATGGACCTGTTCGATGGCCACCACGATCACCCAGCAATTAAAAATTAAAATTAAAAAAATTAAAAATTGCAACGGAAAATGCTTTTGCAGCATTATTACTATTAGATAATCAAACATTTAAAAATTTGGTGAGGATCGGTAACATATTGTTAGAATAGATAGTACACAATTTTTTCAAATGGCCCTCCCCCCTGTATAACATTATTCGATTTCTTTGATGTGGCTATTTCTTTATCATTGTCTATACCTGACTGCAATATTTGTCTAAATATTCGCAGCTCTCTGGTTACAACAGACCATTTTCAGTATTTTGATCTAGCTGTGAAACAAAATTGTAAATAATATTTTTTATCGCGGCGCACAAAACGTGGGCCCTAGGCCATAGGTTCCAACGGGGGCGATACCGCCCCCTAGTGGGAGCTTTAGGTGGGGGAGGAAGCGGGTCCAAAGGCAAATGAGGGCGTTATGACAGTCAAGGGGGCGGTCGCGGCGTACCTGCCTAATTAGAAATTTAACCTTCAAGTACTCGCGTCAACTTTACATACATAACTGCTCGCATGGTGCCTCCTGGGCATCAATGTGATTTATAGCTGTTTTGATTTTTTTACAAGCATACTTAAAAAGCACTACATTCAAAACAATAAACTGTTGTTTTGTAATCATGTCTAAGAAAAGTAAAACAATCTAAACATGTTTAAAAATTTTATTAACCATTAAAAACATATATTAGAATACAAGTTTGAACAAAGATTATAAATGTATTGATAATATATTATGTATATAAATACACATAAGTACAGAAATAAGATATAAAATATGTAAAATTATAAGAGTTGTACATAAGTTGTACATAAAATTATACATAACATTCATTGCATATAAGTTTACTGTGTTCTGTACAAATATTTTTGTGACAAACTGTACAAACTTGTTTTGAATGTCGATTTCTCAATCTTGGGCATAAATAACCGTTTTTTGGTACCTGCAGTTACTTCTTTATATTGTACTGTTGACAATATGTAAAAACGCGAATTTATTTATTATTATTATATTAGTTACGAGAAATTCTACCAATGTAACTGCTCGCAAGGCACCTCTCAAGTGCCACATTGCGCACCGTTGTCTTTTTGTATTTATTAGTAAAAAACTTTATATATATATATATATATATATATGTCATGGCAGGTTTTCCATATTCATAAATATGGAATTGAGGAATACATAGGCGGATAAATTGTTAAAAAATTATTTAGAACGGTATAGAATAGAAGTTTAAAGATTCTCTGGCGCCTGATAGGCGCCATACGACCATTTAAACTTAAAGGTTAATATAACAAAATACATACCTCTATTTGTTTGTTTATCTTATTATTATTATAATGTTCCAAAAAAAGAGATAGAACGAAGAATATATCAAATGTTTATGAAGAAGGTAACCTATACCTTTAGTAAATATACGCTAACGCCATTAGTTCTACTATTCCTTTGTAATACTCGCAATTCAATTTAGTACAAACTTATACTTATCTCATTTCTTTTCACTTAATAATTAAGAGTCTATCTTTCTTGTGCAAATTGGAACACGGGTTGTGCTCTTCTAGCACGATGAATTCGTTGGTTTACGGAAAATTGTTCGAAAACGATTCTTCGAAAAGCAATTATTCGAAACCAATTTGTCGAAAACCAATTCTTCGAATGTACAATTATTCGAATCAAAAATTCTTCGAAAAGCAATTATTCGAAACCAATTTGTCTAAAACCAATGCTTCGAATGTACGATTATTCGAATCAAAAATTCTTCGAAAAGCAAATTTATTTATAAATACAATGTTCAATAGTTACAAAAACTATTTATTGTGTACAATAAGATTAATATAAATAATAATAGTTGAAAATCTAGTATGCTATGTTATGGGTAGATAATCCACAGCATCATTTGTTGGGTCGTAATTCAACACTAAACGTGTAATTTTTGCAGCACAATCCCTGTACTTTTTGCGACCCTGAGGAGGTAGTTGTCCACTAATATATTGCTCAATACGCAGTTCATTGATACTTTGTTCCCGTTTAATGGCAGTTATATATATATATATATATATATATATATATATATATATATATATATATATATATATATATATATATATATATATATATATATATATATATATATATATATATATATATATATATATATATATATATATATATATATATATAGGTGATCTCCAGAGACTTGCTGTTGGAACGCCCGGTGCCAGCCTTCTACAGAATTATTCGTTTTGGCAATTGTCCTCGGTGGTCTGCCGATCCAATTGTCTTCAAAATAATCATGTACTGGTTGAGCTTCGGGAGGAAAAACGTTGGTGTCACTTAGGTATTCGAAGGTTTCAACCACTTGATTTATAGGTACAAATACGATAGCAGAAAGCAACCGGAAGGTTAGTGAAAATTCTGCATCATTTTCGTATTGCCGTTGTAATCCATTCGCTTGGATGTTTCGGAATATGCACTGGCCAAAGTGGAAAAAGCATCCACGCTGTACCGATCGAGGAAACTCCGTTCGAAAAACATTTATTATTGCAGTTTCGAAATCTGTCATTCTACTTTCGGGGTCCGCTGTAGGTTCTAAAACTTTGATTTCCCGTAGAAAACATATATATGCATGTTCCGATTTATTTGGTAATAATGCATATACCAACGGCAATGCCTTATTATCTTGTAGACCGTGCAGGGTGTACAGCTGATGAAAAAGTGCATACCAATGCCTAGAACGTGCCAAAAGTTGCATGTTTCTTCTAGTGCTAAAAACAAGCTAGCGATCTTCTTCTGGGCCGGAATCAAGTAATAAAAACTATTCACCATTCTCTGTTCTGTATATGTTTCTTCAAAAACAATGTCTCGTGGGTGTAGCGGTACTGCTGGTCCGAGGTTATGTTTAGTTCGGAGATTTCGTATTGTTCTCTTCATTATCAAAATAACTTCTCCTTGATAACCCTAAAATTATGGAATCCAATTAAATTAAATATTCAATAAGCATTGTTCATACCTATTAAGAATTTTGAAATCTAAACTTTCTAAATTAGGAGGAATAGAATTTTATTTACGATAAATGATGTATTCGAATAATTGTACGTTCGAAGAATTGCTTTAGAGGAATTGGATTCGAAGAATTTTCCAGACACGGGAAATTCATCCACGTAGTGTATTTATTATAGTATATTTTTCTCAGCTGGTGAAAATATCTATACAGGGTATTCGGAAAAATGTGGGAAATCTCTCGGATTTAGATAGAAGACGAAAAAATAACATGACAGTATGATGGCCAATAGTAAGGGTCTCTTAAAATAGTATCCTTGAAACATATTTAGCTTGTTTAGTTTACCAGGGATGGCCTAAGTTGTACACCTTAACGCCTACATTTTTAAAACACATAGAAATCTAAAAAAAAATATTTTTGGGTAGCTTGAACCTTTACCTAAAAAAAAGGTATACTTGTTTAATATCGATAAAATTAACTATTTTCGAGAAAAAAAATAATAAACGAATTAATGTTTCATAATTAATAAATTATTAAAAAAAATTAAGCCAGTGTTTTTTCGAATTTTTACGAGAAAACACTCCTTTAATAATAAATTAGGAAAACCAAATTAAACATATTAATTATTTAAAAAATGTTGCAAACTTAAGTGAGTTTATTGACCCACGAGGTATAGTTTTATTTCTTGTTCATTTTATTTATCTTCACTCAAAAAAACATATGTCAAACATTCCTATGATACGAAATAAATAAATAACCTGCATTTTAGAACCTGACATTTGTCACATCGCTGATACATTGATCGACATTAATTTACTTTAAATTTACTGATTTTTGGATTTCGTGGTGATTTGAATTGTAAACTTATTGGAAATATGGAATTCGCTTTTATTGAATATGCAGATATGCATCTCATGTATGGTGTTGCCTCTTGCAATGCTTTGAAAGCAAGATTATATCACGAGAGATTTCCTAATCGTACTATTCCAAATCAGAAGACATTTCAACGAGTTGATCAACGTCTAAGAGAGAATGGTGAGTGATTTCGGTTACTAAGGTAATAATATTAACTTTCTTTATAACTTTAGGAATGTTTAAGAAAAAAAGTACTGATGCTGGTCTGACAAGAACAGTGCGTACGGTGGAATTAGAGGAAAATATTTTGAATGCTGTAGATGGCACTCCATCAACGAGCACTCGCAAATTAGCCGCACAATTTAATAAGCCGAAAACAATAATTCATGAAGTTCTTTAAGGACAGCTGTTATACCCATATCATTTGCAAAAAGTGCATGAATTGATTCCTGAAGATTTTCCTCGTAGAATGCAGTTCGCAAACTGGCTATTGGATCAGCAGCGAAATAATGAAAACTTCACTAGCACTATTCTTTTTACAGATGAAGCAGCTTTTACCAAAAATTGTATCACGAATTTACACAACTCACACGTATGGGTTGATGAAAATCCTCATGCAACTATTGTTTCGCAGCATCAACATCAGTTTCAATTAATTAATATCTGGGCAGGAGTCATTGGCAATTTTTTGATTGGACCATTTGTATTGCCGGCGCGATTGAATCGACAACTTTATTTGGAGTTCCTCCAGAACGCTTTGCAATATTTAATAGAGTATTTACCTATTGAAACCCACCGAAACATGTACTTTATGAACGATGAGACACCACCTCATTTTAGCGTTGATGTGCGGGAACACGTAAATAACGTCTATCCAAACCGTTGGATAGGTAGAGGTGGACATATCGCCTGGCCTCCTAATCTGCCGACCTGGTGACTTTGGATTTTTACCTATAGGGACACCTCAAAACCTTGGTGTATTCCAGTACGTTTGATACTAGGGAGGAGCTTCTACAGAGAATCACGTTTCATTGTGATGTGCTAAGGAACAATGTGGGGTTATTGTGGGGGGTACAGCAGTCCTCAATTCGTCGTGCTCCCGAGTGTATCAGACTTCACGGAGCCCATGTTGAACCCACTTATGAGTTTTTAATTAAATGAGAATGAAACATAAATTCGTTTATTTTTTTTCTCGAAAATAGTTAATTTTATCGATATTAAACAAGTATACCTTTTTTTTAGAGAAAGGTTCAAACTACCCAAAATTTTTTTTAGATCTTTATCATACAGGGTGTTAAAAATTTAGGCGTTAAGGTGTACAACTTAGCCCATCCCTGGTAAACTAAAGAAGCTAAATATGTTTCAAGGATACTATTTTAAGAGGCCCTTACTAGTGGCCATCATACTGAAAGTCAAGTACTTTAAAAGTTATTCAAGAAAAACTTATTTCCAGCGGGGTCCTTTAGGGGCTCACATCTCCGTAGGGAGGGTCTGGAGAAAAAAAAAATTATAGGAACTTGTCAAGTTATTTTTTCGTCTTCAACTAAATTCTAGAGATTTCTCACATTTCTCCGAACACCCTGTATAATTCAAAACAAATGCCTTTAATTCTAATCTCAAGTCACAATCATATCTTTTAAAAAGCAACATTCTAAGTCACACATTTCATCAAAGTTTCTACACAATTAGAAAAGCAGCGCGAATTATAACAGGTATCTCAATAATTCTTCAGCATGTCGACTATGTTTTAAAATACACTTTTAGATTCTTTCCCTGAGAAATCTTTACAATTCTGTAATACCACACTTTTGTTGGTATATTTCATTATGTTTCAGAAATTGTTGAACAACTACTGAGAAAAAAACATTAAGACAACGTTTCTTCTTCTTTGTTTCTCAAAAATATTATTTTCAATTTTTCTTTTTCACAGCCTGCCCAAAATATTGGGAAATAAATGAAAGTGAATAAAACTAAACAAAATAAAACAATCGCCGCTTACCAATTTTCACAACTTTCAATTACCTAATCATGTGCTAATATATTTGTCCTAATCGGCTGCAGGGTTTGAAAGTCATCAACTTATTACATACAAATGGCTCTCATTTCTAAAGCACTCGGTATAACCTATTGCGTGTTTGCTATCTCCTGCATTTGAGTAACAACATGCATAATATAGTTGATTTTCGAATATACACAATGCTATTGTATAAAACTGTTGCCTAAAACATGTTTTTCTAACAAGGCCTTAACGACCGTATTTAATGAATACAGTATGATGCGTCACACCAATGCAAAGAAGTCCTATAAATTCCTTATAGTCTTTGCCTTCAGTATTCTGGAATGACATTTTGTACAAGATCCAGTCGGAATTCGAAATCTACATGGAGCATTTGGTATATGCGGGGCTAAATAAGTGAGCATAAGTATCAGAGTATCATTAGCATTACACACTTAGAATTAACAATTTATAAACGATGTTATATAACACAAATAGGAAAGACATAACCACATAAATTTTGTAAGTTAGCTAAATGTCACGCTTCTAGTAGAAAAAGTCCAATTTCAGAAAGTGCGGATACTTTTTTTGTTAATACAAATGTAAGGTTCAACGCATAAGGCAAGGTAGTAAATAAAACCCATACGAGTATATCTCTATTGAATGAACTATGACGAAACTCAACGTGGATTCAGAATACTACGCATCCACTATGAAAAAACAAAAATAGAGATTAAATAGTATATAAATGAAACATACCCGCAGCTCATTAAGTCTAGTTCTTAAATAGCTACAAGTTCGATTCCTACCACCTGCGAATTCACATAATGACAGAACATCTGAAAAATGACGGAAAAACACGCAAACTATCTTAAAGATAAAAAGTGACCATCTTTGGGCAAAAACAGACGACGAGCGCAGACAATGCCCCCGAAACATGTCGTTACAAATGTGGTGTGGGAATAGAAGTTGCCAGTGGCGTAAAAAACTTTCTAGGGGCCTCGCCGAGTAAATCCCAATATGAAGCGAATTTATTGTTTTCACTCCCACGTTTCTATGAAACAGGTTTTGTTTAAGAGAATTTGTTTTGAAATAAGACCTCAGTGACAAAACCTCATTTTCAATATTTATAAAAATGAATTCAAATATTCCAGTTTCTGTCATGGTACTTCTAAATAACATTTAATTAATTTTAATTTTCAGAAACATCTTTTCACGCTAGATGTGCTAATCAGACAAGTTAAGAACAAAGTGTAAGCTGTGATAACTTCCGGTAAACTTACACCAATGAAGTTTAAATCTAGTAAAATAATAAGCTGCATCGTAAGTAGAAGCAACTTTAAATTGAACCTTAAATGATATCCCTACCGAATTGAACTACATGAAAAAGCCATTACTAAAAACCTAAAGGATACGCATTAACTAAATGTTGAGCCTTCTGAAAAATGTTTCTGCTGTTAGATCCCTTTGAGAACCTAAAATATCTGAATCACAAGTTTGTTCGTCAATAAGCATATGGTTAAGCTTTATCTTTTATTGATCTACAATTTTTTATGATTATATTAGTGAATTTAGAAAGATGCGGTTTTAGCAATACTGTGCTACTTTTTTGTCAAACGTTCTCGTAATTTTCATAGCTTACTTCGATTTTGAGAAACACGAGAACATTGGTTTTTTTTTTAAATCTACGTAGATTTCGATGGTGTAATTAGTTTTAAAATATACCTTAGAATTGTAGAAATATCAACCATACATAGTTTTTTAATGTAACACCCTACATATTCACTCATTGAATATGAATGTTTTAAAGCTTTTGGATCATATATAAAACTTGGTATCTATCTTTTCAAACAACTGGGCAATTCGTATTTTCTGATAATATTGTCATTTGTATCTAATTAGATTGGAATTCAAAGACTTCCGCCATTTGGGAAATTGAAATTTTTACAAAATATTATCTTTAATTTTTTTCACAACTCCAACACTATTAAAATAGTTAACATAATCAAAAATTCGACACATACACACGCACACACACACACACGAGCACACACACGCACACTGGTACGCGCAAGGGCACGAGCACATGCACACGCACGCACACATGCACGCACGCGCAAACGGACACCCGCACACACGCACCCACACACATGCACATACACGCATGCGCGCACACGTACACACGCGTAAACGCACACACGCGCGCGCGCACACCCACGCACGCATGCACGTACGCAGACACGCATGCACGAGCACGCACGCACGCGCACGTAATTTATCTCTCCCGTATCGACCTTATTGTATTCAAAAGTGTGTATGGTCTGGTTTCCACGTACATAATTGAATTAATTGTAGAAATTTTTCAGTTGGTCAAAGTTAGATGTATATTAAATTTTATAAATAACCCAAGAAAAAGTCCAAAATCCACTTTACTCCATAATTGTTAAATAAAACTTGTCTGCTAATTCATGCGTTATGTGCTAACGCATTATCTTGAAGATTTATTTAATTAATATGCGCTTTCCTACATTAACAAAACGCCCTGCTTGTTCTCGGGGATAAATAACATGTCTGTTTTCGTTTGACTAATACCGCGAATTATGCCAATTCAAAATTCCTGCACTTATACAGGCATCACTCGACCAAATAATTTTATTTAATAAATTTGGATCTATTAAATTTATATCCTGTATACCGACCTATGTGAAGTTAGCCATAAATTTCATCCATAAATCTTTTTTTCGTTTTTCCGAAAAATTTCGATAAAAACCTATAAAAAATTTATAATCCAAAACATATTAAGAGGAATATTGATATAAATCACACATTTTCCACTTATTTAAAATTAAAAACTTATCGCGATCTCCTCGGTCAAGCGCATGAACAAATTCTTTATGGATGATATGTGGGACAACTTTTTTTTTAATTTTTTTGGCAAGTCCTCGAAGAGTACATAATAATACATAACATCCAAAAATTAGGATGTAATTATTTTTTATAAGTCCAGAAAATGGCTTTGAATTTGGTGTATTTCGGGATCAAAATTCAGTAAACGCACATAAACAAATTGTTTATGGATGATATGTGGAACAACTTTTTTCAAATTTTTTTGTCCAGTTCTGGAAGAGTACATAATAATACATAACATCCAAAAATTAGGATGTAATTATTTTTTATAAGATCAGAAAATGACTTTGAATTTGGATGTATTTCGGGATCAATATTCAGTAAACGCCCATAACCAAATTGTTTATGGATGATATGTGGGGCAACTTTTTTTTAATTTTTTTTGTCAAATCCTCGAAGAGTACGTAATAATACATAACATATCCAAAAATTAGGATGTAATTATTTTTTATAAGTCTAGAAAGTGGCTTTGAATTTGGTGTTTTTCGGAATTGAAATTTAGTAAACACGAATGAACAAATTGTTTATGGATGATATGTGGGACAACTTTTTTTTAATTTTTTTTGTCACGTCCTCGAAGAGTACATAATAATACATTACATATCCAAAAATTAGGATGTAATTATTTTTTATAAGATCAGAAAATGACTTTGAATTTGGATGTATTTCGGGATGAATATTCAGTAAACGCGCATAAACAAATTGTTTATGGATGATATGTGGAACAACTTTTTTCAAATTTTTTTGTCAAGTTCTGGAAGAGTACATAATAATACATAACATCCAAAAATTAGGATGTAATTATTTTTTATAAGATCAGAAAATGACTTTGAATTTGGATGTATTTCGGGATCAATATTCAGTAAACGCCCATAACCAAATTGTTTATGGATGATATGTGGGGCAACTTTTTTTTAATTTTTTTTGTCAAATCCTCGAAGAGTACATAATACATAACATATCCAAAAATTAGGATGTAATTATTTTTTATAAGATCAGAAAATGACTTTGAATTTGGATGTATTTCGGGATCAATATTCAGTAAACGCGCATAAACAAATTGTTTATGGATGATATGTGGGACAACTTTTTTAATTTTTTTTGTCAAATCCTCGAAGAGTACATAATAATACATAACATATCCAAAAATTAGGATGTAATTATTTTTTATAAGATCAGAAAATGACTTTGAATTTGGATGTATTTCGGGATCAACATTCAGTAAACGCGCATAAACAAATTGTTTATGGTTGATATGTGGGACAACTTTTTATTTAATTTTTTTGGCAAGTCCTCGAAGAGTACATAATAATACATAACATCCAAAAATTAGGATGTAATTATTTTTTATAAGATCAGAAAATGACTTTGAATTTGGGTGTATTTCGGGATCAATATTCAATAAACGCGCATAAACAAATTGTTTATGGATGATATGTGGGACAACTTTTTTTTAATTTTTTTTGTCAAATCCTCGAAGAGTACATAATAATACATAACATATCCAAAAATTAGGATGTAATTATTTTTTATAAGATCAGAAAATGACTTTGAATTTGGATGTATTTCGGGATCAACATTTAGTAAACGCGCATAAACAAATTGTTTATGGATGATATGCGGGACAACTTTTTTTTAATTTTTTTTGTCACGTCCTCGAAGAGTACATAATAATACATTACATATCCAAAAATTAGGATGTAATTATTTTTTATAAGATCAGAAAATGACTTTGAATTTGGATGTATTTCGGGATCAATATTCAGTAAACGCGCATAAACAATTTGTTTATGAATGATATGTGGGACAATTTTTTTTTTAATTTTTTTGTCAAGTCCTCGAAGAGTACATAATAATACACAACATATCCAAAAATTGGGATGTAATTATTTTTTATAAGTCCAGAAAGTGACTTTGAATTTGGTGTTTTTCGGAATCGAAATTTAGTAAACACGCATGAACAAATTGTTTATGGATGATATGTGGGACAACTTTTTTTTAATTTTTTTTGTCAAATCCTCGAAGAGTACATAATAATACATAACATATCCATGTGCGTGTGTGCGTGTGTGCGTGTGTGCGTGTGTGCGTGTGTGCGTGTGTGCGTGTGTGCGTGTGTGCGTGTGTGCGTGTGTCGTGTGCGTGACATGTGTGCGTGTGTGCGTGTGTGGTGCATGCTGTTGCGTGTTGCGTGTGTGCGTGTGTCGTGTGTGCGTAGTGTCTAGTTCCAAAGTGTGCGTGTGTGCGTTGTGTGCGTGCGTGCTGCCAGCTGCGGAAATGCGTGCGTGTGAATTTGGGTGTGAGTTGAGGTGAAAGTGTCTGTGAAGGTGTGAAGGTGTTGAAGGTGTGAAGGTGTGAAATGTGTGTTAAGGTGTGAAAGTGCGTGAGAGAGAGCATGAAGTGGGAACCGTCCAAAGATGTAGGATGTGAATAGTGTGAAAGTGGGAAGGTGTGAAGGTGTGAAAGTGTGAACGTGAGTGTGTGAGATCGAGAGTATGAAACGCGCATGTAAAGTAATTGTTTAGTGGATGATAGTGTGAGTGTGCAACTGTGTGTGTTAATGTGTATTGTCAAATCCTCGTAAGAGTATAGTACATAATAGTCCAATTAGGTGTGTAGTGTGTTGTGTAAGTGATGTACGTGTGTGACGGTGTGTGCGTGTGGTGTGTGTGTGTGTGTGTGTGCGTGTAGCGGTGTGTGCGTGATGCGTGTGTGCGTGCGTGCAGTGTGTCGTGTGTGCGTTTGCGTGTGTGTCGTCGTGTGCGTGTGTGGTGTGCGTGTGTGCGTGTGTCGTGTGTGGTGTGTGGTGTGTGTGGTGGTGTGGTAGTGCGGAGTGGCGTGGGTGTGAGTTTGTGATGTAGTTTCGGTGATGAATAGTTCGTAAACGCGTAAGCAAATTGTGTTGATGGTTGATATGTGTGACAATTTTTTTAATTTTTTGCAAGTCCTCGAAGAGTACATAATAATGGACACAACATCCAAAAATTAGGATGTAATTATTTTTATAAGATCAGAAGAGTGACTTTGAATTATGGGTGTATTTCGGGATCGGAATATTCAGTAAACGCGCATGAACAAATTGTTTATGGATGATATGTGGGACAACTTTATTTAATTTTTTGTCAAATCCTCGAAGAGTACATAATAATACATAACATATCCAAAAATTAGGATGTAATTATTTTTATAAGATCAGAAAATGACTTTGAATTTGGATGTATTTCGGGATCAACATTTAGTAAACGCGCATAAACAAATTGTTTATGGATGATATGCGGACAACTTTTTTAATTTTTTGTCGTCCTCGAAGAGTACATAATAATACATACATATCCAAAAATTAGGATGTAATTTTTATAAGATCAGAAAATGACTTTGAATTTGGATGTATTTCGGGATCAAATTCAGTAAACGCGCATAAACAATTGTTTATGATGATATGTGGGACAATTTTTTTAATTTTTGTCAAGTCCTCGAAGAGTACATAATAATACAAACATCCAAAAATTGGATGTAATTATTTTTATAAGTCAGAAAGTGACTTTGAATTTGGTGTTTTCGGATCGAAATTTAGTAAACCGCATGACAAATTGTTTATGCGATGATATGTGGGACAACTTTTTTAATTTTTTGTCAAATCCTCGAAGAGTACATAATAATACATAACATATCCATGTGCGTGTGTGCGTGTGTGCGTGTGTGCGTGTGTGCGTGTGTGCGTGTGTGCGTGTGTGCGTGTGTGCGTGTGTGCGTGTGTGCGTGTGTGCGTGTGTGCGTGTGTGCGTGTGTGCGTGTGTGCGTGTGTGCGTGTGTGCGTGTGTGCGTGTGTGCGTGTGTGCGTGTGTGCGTGTGTGCGTGTGTGCGTGTGTGCGTGTGTGCGTGTGTGCGTGCGTGCGTGCGTGCGCGCCGTGCGCGCGCGGCGTGCGCGTGCGCGTGTGAGAGTGTGGGTGTGAGAGTGTGAGTGTGAAAGTGTGCTGTGAAGGTGTGAAGGTGTGAAGGTGTGAAGGTGTGAAAGTGTGAAGGTGTGAAAGTGCGAGTGAGAGTATGAGAGCGTGAGAGTGGGAACGCGTGAAAGCATGTAAGGTGTGAAAGTGTGAAAGTGGGAAGGTGTGAAGGTGTGAAAGTGTGAACGTGAGAGTGAGTGTGAGAGCGGGAGAGTATGAAAGCGTGTAAGAGTGTAAGTGTGTACGTGTGTAAGTGTGTAAGTGTGTAAGTGTGTAAGTGTGTAAGTGTGTAAGTGTGTAAGTGTGTAAGTGTGTAAGTGTGTAAGTGTGTAAGTGTGTAAGTGTGTAAGTGTGTACGTGTGTGCGTACGTGTGTGTGCGAGTGTGCGTGTGTGTGTGTGTGTGTGTGTGTGTGTGTGCCAGTGTATGCGTGTGTGTGCGAGTGCATGCGTGTGTGCCCGTGCGTGCGAGTGTGCTCGTGTGTGCGCGTATATGCGCGTGTGTGTGTTCGTGTGCGTGTGTGTGTGTGCGTGTGCTGTGTGTGTGTGTGCGTGTGGTGTGTGTGTGTGTGTGTGTGTGTGTGTGTGTGCGTGAGTGTGCGTGTGCGCGTGTGTACGTGCGTGCGTGTGCGCGCGTCTGAGTTCGTGTGCGTGTGCGCGTGCGTGGGTGCGTGCGTGTGTGCGTGCGTGTGTGTGCATGTGTGTGCGTGTGTGTGCGTGTGTGCGTGTGTACGTGTGTGTGTTTGCGTGTTTGTGTTTGTGTTTGCGTGTTTGTGTGTTTGTGTTTGTGTGTTTGTGTTTGTGTGTTTGTGTTTGTGTATTTGTGTATT